>CM032338.1:117500-150000 GCA_019022615.1 Acacia melanoxylon | reverse complement strand
ATCTTTTATTTCATTTCTTCTGCAATAATCACAAAGACCTTTTGAATTATGGATCCACTAATCAAAATTCAATGCGTAATTTTAGCATTCAAAGGATATTCCTGAATAATCTTATTTTTCAGTTATTGAACCCTTTCATTTTACCAAGTTCAATGTTAGTCAGATTAGTCAACATTTATATGTTTCGATGCAACAACCAATTCTTATTTCTAACAAGTAGTTTTGTTGGTTGGTTAATTGGTCACATTTTATTCATGAAATGGGTTGGATTGGTATTAGTCTGGATACAGAAATTGGTATTAGTCTGGATACAGAAAAATAATTCTATTAAATCTAATGTACTTATTCGATCTAATAAGTACATTATGTCAGAATTGAGAAATTGGATGTCTCGAATCTTTATTATTTTTTTATTTATTTCCTCAATATACTATTTAGGGAGAACACCACTGCCTGCTTTTATTTTCAATAAAAAACTGTCAGAAATTCAAGAAGGAGGTGAAATTGATAAAAAAGAAGGAGGTGAAATTGATAAAAAAGAAGAAATAGGTGAAGAATCTCTTTATGCTTCTCTTTTTTCGGAAATTATTTCTGCTTCTCTTAGAGAAGAGATTTCGTACGAAATCGATGAAAGAGAGATCTTTCGATTGGAAAAACCTTTTTTAAGGATGATTTTCGATTATAAACGATTCGATCGTCCTTTGCGATATATAAAAAATGATCGATTTGAAAATGCTGTAAGAAATGAAATGTCACAATTCTTTTTTCATACATCTCAAAGTGATGGAAAAGAAAGAATATCTTTTACGTATCCATCTAGTTTATCAACTTTTCTTGAAATGATGCAAAGAAAGACATCTCTCTTCACAACAGAAAAACTCTCCTATGATGAATTGGATAATCATTGGAGTTCGATTAATGAACAAAAAAGAAACAACCTAAGTAATCAATTTCTAAATAGGGCCGAAGCTCTAGATAAGGAATTTTTTGCTTTGGATGTACTCGAAAAAAAGATTAGATTATGTAATGATGAGACTAAAAAATACTTACCTAAAATATATGATCCTTTGTTGAACGGACCCTATCGCGGACGAATCAAAAAAAGTTTTTTATTCTCAATCAAGAATAAAACTGACACAAAAAACTACATTTTGATAAATAAGATTCACGCCATCCTTCTTAATATTAATACTGATTATCCAGACTTTGAACAGAAAATAGATAGATTTGATAAAAAATCATTATCAAATGAAATTCGTTTTTTTTTAACTTGATCAGTCAATTTTCTGGAAAATCAGTATCCAATTTCAATTTTAAAGGACTTGATTTATTTCGAGAACATGAAAAGATGGATTCCGAAGCTAAAAAAGAAAAAATGCAATTTATACTCGAGGCAGTTCTAACTGATGCGGACGGTAAACCACTTATAAATATAAAAGAATTTATTGGAATGAAAGAAAGCAGTAAAAAAGTTCCTCGATGGTCATACAAATTCATTGACGAAGAAGAATACCTGGAAAGCAATGGTACAAGAGAAGATTATGAGATTTGTTCAAGAAGACCCAAACCACCTATAGTAATTTATACTGAGACTGATAACTCAGAGAATGCCGATGCTTATACGTATCCCAAGGATACTGAGAATTCTGATGGAAAAGAAGAATTTGCTTTAATAGATTATTCACAACAATCGGATTTTAGCCGAGACATAATCAAAGGATCTAGACGCGTTCAAAGACGTAAAACTGTTATTTGGAAAATCCTTCAAGCAAGTCCACATTCTCCTCTTTTTTTGGACAAAATTGACAAATCCTCTTTCTTTTCTTTTGAGATTTTCGAGCCAATGAAAATCTTTTTTCTAAATTGGATGTGGAAAAATAAAAATACAGAATTGACAATTTCGGATTATACAGAGGAAAAGAAAAAGACAGAGGAAAAGAAAAATAAAAAAGAGATTAAGAAAAAAGAGGAAGCAGAGCGTATGGAAATAGCGGAAGCCTGGGAAAACACTCAAAATGCTCAACCAATAAGAAGTCTTTTATTAGTAACCCACTCGATTATTAGAAAATATATTCTATTACCCTCATTGATAATAACTAAAAATATCGTTCGTATACTATTATTTCAATCTCCCGAATGGTCAGAGGATTTAAAGGATTGGAATAGAGAAATGTATATTAAGTGCACCTATAATGGCGTTCCATTATCCGAAACAGAATTTCCGAAAAACTGGCTAACTGAGGGTATTCAAATAAAGGTCCTTTTTCCTTTTCGTCTGAAACCTTGGCACAGATACAGATCTAAGCTACGATCCCCTCAAAAGGAAAAGGATCCAATGAAAAAAAAAGTGAAAAAAATGGATGATTTCTTCTTTTTTACAGTTTTCGGAATGGAAGTAGAACTTCCCTTTTCTTCTTCTTACCGAAAGCGACGTTCGTTTTTTGATCCCATTTTTAAAGAACTTAAAAAAAGAATAAGAATTTGGAAAAAGAATTTTTTTCAAAGAACAAAATCTTTTATAAATATCACAAAAGAAAAAGCACAATGGATCATCCAAATTATTCTATTTCTAAAAGAAAAAAGAAAAAAACTATCATTATCAGAATTGAAAAAAATAAAAATATATGAATTGAATGAAATTCAAAAAGATTCAACAAAAAGTAAGAGTAATCCAATGATTTACGAATCCACCATTCCAATTCAATCTAGTAATTGGACAGACTGTTCATTGACAGAAAAAAAATAAAAGATCTGAATGATAGAACAAAGAAAATCATAAAACAAATAGAAGAATTTAAAAAAGACAAGAAAAAAGGTTCAGAGAGAAATATTTGTTCTAAGAAAACAACTTATGATGATAAAAGATTAGAATTACAAAAAAATATTTGGCAGATATTACAAAAAAGAAATGTTCGATTATTCCGCAAATCACATTATTTTTTTCAATTTTTCATAGAAAGGGTATATATAGATATCTTTCTATGTATCATTAATATTCCTAAAATCAATGTACAACTTTTTCTTGAATCAACAAAAAAGATTCTTAATAAATACATTTACAATAATGAAGCAAATGAAGAAAGAAAAAGAAGTGATAAAAAAGATCAAAGTCTAATTCACTTTATTTCTACTATAAAAAAATCAAATTGTAATATTAGGAATACGAATTCACAGAATTTTTGTGACGTATCCTCTTTGTCACAAGCATATGTATTTTTTAAATTATCACAAACCCAAGTTATTAACTTAGATAAGTATAAATTAAGATCCCTTTTTGAATATCATGGAACACCTCTTTTTCTTAAGAATGAAATAAAGGATTATTTTTTTGGAGTACAAGGAATATCTCATTCCAAATTAAAACATAAGAGCGCTCCCAATTCTGTAATGAATCAATGGACAAATTGGTTAAAAGGTCATTATCAATACGATTTATCTCAGAATGAATGGTCTAGATTAGTATCAGTATCCCAAAAATGGCGAAATAAAATGAATGAACGCCATGTGGCTCAAAATAAAGATTTAACCAAATATCATTCATATGAAAAAAACGGATTAATTCTTTACAAAAAACAAGAAATAGACTCATTAACAAATCAAAAAAAAAAAATGAAAAAACAATATGGGTATGATCTTTTATCATATAAATCTATTAATTATGCAGATAAGAAGGACTCATATATTTATGGATATAGATCGTCATTCCAAGCAAATAATAACCAAGCGATTTCTTATAATTGCAACACGCGTAAAAAAAAAAAATTGGATATGACGGATGATATTCCTATCAAGAATTATATAGTAGAAGGTTCTATTCTAGATATGGAAAAAAATCTGGATAGAAAGTATTTTGATTGGAGAATTCTGAATTTTTGTCTTAGAAATCAAATGCATTTTGGGGGTTCGATCGATACCGATTATTATTTTACGCTTCATCAAGAAATAAACCCATCCAATAACAATAAAAAAAAAACCTTTTTGATTGGATGGGAATGAATGTAGAAATACTAAATCGTTCTATAGCGAATCGGGAATCTTTTTTCTTATCTAAAAATTGGATATCTTATAATGCATATACGAGTAACCCATGGATCATCCCAATCAAATTCCTTTTTTGAATCTTAATGTAAATCAAAATGTTAGTGAAAAGAAAAAGATCACGGAAAAGAATAAAACAGAATATGCAAGTCAACTAAATCTTGAAGCATCCCTTTCAAAGAAAGAAAAAGATGTTAAAGCAAAGAAAGAAAAAGATGTTAAAGCAAAGAAAGAAAAAGATGTTAAAGCAAAGAAAGAAAAAGATGTTAAAGCAAAGAAAGAAAAAGATGTTAAAGAAGATTATGCAGGATCCGACATAAAAAAGAGTGTAAAAAAAGATAGATACACGAACAACATCGAAGCAGAACTTAATTGCTTCCTAAGAGGGTATTTGCCTTTTCAATTGAACTGGCGTGATTGCTTAAATGAAAGAATAATAAATAATATCCAAGTATATTGTCTCCTGCTTAGACTGAAAAATCTAAAAGAGATTGCTATAGCCTCTATTCAAAGAGGAGAACTAAGTCTAGATATTATGAAAATTAAGAATCAGAAGGATTTAACTCTTACAGAATTGAATAAAAATACGGAATTGATAAAAAATGGAATATTGAGTATCGAACCAACTCGTCTGTCTAGAAGAAACCACGAACAATTTAATATGTATCAAATCATAGGCCTTTCGTTTATTCATAAGAGAAAGCACCAAATTATTAAGAAATCCATTACAAGAACAAGAGATCAAAAGCTGACTGAAAATAAAGAAAAAAAGAATTATGATTTGCTTGTTCCTGAAAATATTTTATCCGCTAGACGTCGTAGAGAATTGAGAATTCTAATTTGTTTCAATCCTAAGAATAGAAATAGTGTGCATAGAAATAAGGCATTTTACAATGAGAATAAAGTGAATAATTGCTGTCAAGTTTTGGCTACAAGTAAAGATCTTGATAGAGATAAAAAAAAACTAATTAATTTAAAGTTATTTCTTTGGCCAAATTATCGATTAGAAGATTTAGCTTGTATGAATCGCTATTGGTTTGATACCAATAATGGCAGCCGTTTCAGTATGGTAAGGATACATATGTATCCCCGATTGAAAATTAGTTAATCTACATTTTTCTTTTTTTTTTCTATTTCTCGTAACATATCTGATATGTTACGAGAAATAGATGCACATACGCATTGTCTTACCCTCTATTCTGAGGCACGATACTAATTCAATGATATATCCTACCCATTAGATCTATAACTGAATCTTCTTATTTGAAGTCTACAATTTTGCTTTTGTGAATGCATAAATATAGTATTTTTTGTATACCTATTTGAATTGGGATGATTAATCAAAATTTATTTGAAAAATCAGGAACTCTTAAGAAAATTAAGATTATTGTATATACCAAATTGAAAATGAGTGTCATTATTATTACTGATCAATAAAAATATCTAGACTCTATAAAATAAAAAAGGGGGGGAAAGACAAGCTTTCATTTTTTTATGGTAAAAAAATCATTTATATCCGTTATTTCACAAGAAAAAAAAGAAGAAAACCCGGGATCGATTGAATTTCAAGTATTCAATTTCACCAATAAGATACGAAGACTTACTTCACATTTGGAATTGCACAGAAAAGACTATTTATCTCAAAGGGGTTTACGTAAAATTCTGGGAAAACGGAAACGACTCCTGTCTTATTTGTCAAAGAAAAATGGAATACGTTATAAAAAATTAATTAATCAGTTGGATATTCGGGAGCCACAAACTAATTAATTTAAAGAGTCGTTTTGAATTATTCGATTTATTAGATCTTGAATCTTGATGAACTCATTTTTGTTTTAAGCAATTCATGGAAGAATGAATCGAGGAAAAACCTATGAATGCCCCAGCTACAAGAAAAGACCTCATGATAGTCAATATGGGTCCTCACCACCCATCAATGCATGGTGTTCTTCGACTTATTGTTACTCTAGATGGTGAGGATGTTATTGATTGTGAACCAATATTGGGTTATTTACATAGAGGGATGGAAAAAATTGCAGAAAACCGAACAATTGTACAATATCTGCCTTATGTAACACGTTGGGATTATTTAGCTACTATGTTCACAGAAGCAATAACCGTAAATGGACCGGAACAGTTAGGAAATATTCAAGTACCTAAAAGAGCCAGCTATATTCGAATAATTATGTTGGAGTTGAGTCGTATAGCTTCTCACCTACTATGGCTGGGACCTTTTATGGCAGATATTGGTGCACAAACCCCTTTCTTCTATATTTTCAGAGAAAGAGAATTAATATATGATCTATTCGAAGCTGCCACAGGTATGAGAATGATGCATAATTTTTTTCGTATCGGAGGGGTAGCGGCTGATCTACCTCATGGCTGGATAGATAAATGTTTGGATTTCTGCGATTATTTTTTAACAAGGGTTGTTGAATATCAAAAACTTATTACGCGAAATCCTATTTTTTTAGAACGGGTTGAGGGAGTAGGCATTGTTGGTGGAGAGGAAGTAATAAATTGGGGTTTATCAGGACCAATGCTTCGGGCTTCCGGAATACAATGGGATCTACGTAAAGTTGATCATTATGAATGTTACGAGGAATTTGATTGGGAAGTTCAATGGCAAAAAGAAGGAGATTCATTAGCTCGTTATTTAGTACGAATTGGTGAAATGGTAGAATCCATAAAAATTATTCAACAGGCTCTGGAAGGAATTCCGGGAGGGCCATATGAGAATTTAGAAATCCGTTGCTTTGATAGAGAAAAGGATCCAGAATGGAATGATTTTGAATATCGATTCATTAGTAAAAAGCCGTCTCCGACTTTTGAATTACCGAAACAAGAACTTTATGTGAGAGTTGAAGCCCCAAAGGGAGAATTAGGAATTTTTCTAATAGGGGATCAGAATGGTTTTCCTTGGAGATGGAAAATTCGTCCCCCGGGTTTTATCAATTTGCAAATTCTTCCTCAGTTAGTTAAAAGAATGAAATTGGCTGATATTATGACAATACTAGGTAGCATAGATATCATTATGGGAGAAGTTGATCGTTGAAATGATAATTGATACAACAGAAGTACAAGATATCAATTCTTTTTCCAGATTGGAATCTTTAAAAGAGGTGTATGGAATTATATGGATACTTGTCCCTATTTTGACTCTTGTATTGGGAATCACAATAGGTGTGCTAGTGATTGTATGGTTAGAAAGAGAAATATCCGCAGGGATACAACAGCGTATTGGACCTGAATACGCCGGTCCTTTGGGAGTTCTTCAAGCTCTAGCAGATGGAACAAAACTACTTTTCAAAGAGAATCTTATTCCATCTAGGGGAGATATTCGTTTATTCAGTATTGGACCATCCATATCAGTCATATCAATTCTAGTAAGCTATTCAGTAATTCCTTTTGGCTATAACTTTGTTTTAGCTGATCTCAATATCGGTGTTTTTTTATGGATTGCTATTTCGAGTATTGCTCCCATTGGACTTCTTATGTCAGGATATGGGTCAAATAATAAATATTCCTTTTTGGGTGGTCTACGGGCTGCTGCTCAATCGATTAGTTATGAAATACCATTAACTCTATGTGTGTTATCAATATCTCTACGTGTGATTCGTTGAGACAGAAACTTTTCCATGCTCCTTTCTTTTCGTCTTGATTTCTTTTCTTCTTTATAGGAAATTGATAGGAAAGGGGTAGAAAAAATGGAATAGATATCCTGATTTTTGATTTTCATTATTTTTATTCGGAATTCGGATTGATGAACTAAATCAGATAGTTATATGAGTGAAATAAAACAGCTTCCATTTATTCATTATTCATTGATTTAATATTCTAATATTCTATAATATTCTCTAATTTTAATTATTAATTTAATGAAATTGAAATTCAATATCAATATATTTAGTAATAAAATTCAAAAAATAGATATATATTTATAGATATATATTTGTATTTTGAATATAGAATATTGATATTTAAGAATATAATAAACTATTTTAATTTAAACTATTTAATATAATATTAATATAAAATTCTTTCAAATTCTTAATATCTTAATATATATATATTATTAATATATATATATATTATTAATATATAATATATTAAGATATAATATAATATATAGATATAGAATTAATATACTATGATTTGAATTTCATTTGAATCTGCAGTAAAAATATTGAGTCTCATTTTCTATGTATAAGAATTAAGTGAAAAAAAATTATAAACGGAAGAAAGCGTTTACCCCAAAATTGGTTGATTAGTCATCCTGTTTTGAAGCGGGCTCAAAAGACCAACCTTATTGAGTTTTCACTATCGTTTGTATGAATTACCATACATCTATTACCATAAGGGGAGATTGATAAAAAATGCGTGGATGGTTAGAAACACCAAGATACACAAGGGATTAGTAATGGAGATTATGTAAATTCTCCAAAAGAGCATTTCCGCATAATATAAAAAGAATACAAATTGGGGCTTTAAGTTGGTAGAAAAAATCAGGCAGTACTCCCCACAATTCCGATCCAGAGTATGCTCCTATCCACTCATTAAATAAATAACTATCAGAAACGAAATAATCCTTTAATTTTTTTTTAAGTCCCTTTTTGTTTTGCACATAAAAAAAAGAAGAATAGGAACGAAAAAAAAAAACAAAAGAATAGAATACAATAAAAAAAAGAGGGATCCCTTTTGATTCTTTCTTATATCCATATTCATGGAAATACAATTTATGTCATAATTCATAAACTAATGTCGAATTTTTTTTCGTAATCAAAAACGACGGGTTATTGAGAATTCTAAAGGAGTATTTTATTGAATTGAAGAGTTCAATTATTACTCAACAAATTCAAATTATTAAGGGATGAGATCAATTCGGAAGTACCTTTTTTGTATTTATTATTATAACAGACAGAATTCAATTGGTCTAATTCAGGACCGTCCAATGGATTTGAATCCTATCTATCCTAGGGATATATCAAGATAAATAACCGGCCCGGTCCCTTAGATTTATTTATGACCTTCGAGGAGCCGTATGAGGTGAAAATCTCATGTACGGTTCTGTAATAGCGATGGGAACAGTAATGTTATCACCGACTAGGATTATCTAACAGTTTAAGTACAGTTGATATAGTTGACGCGCAATCAAAATATGGTTTTTGGGGATGGAATTTATGGCGTCAACCTATAGGTTTTATCATTTTTCTAATTTCTTCCCTAGCGGAATGTGAAAGATTACCTTTTGATTTACCAGAAGCAGAAGAAGAATTAGTAGCAGGTTATCAAACCGAATATTCGGGTATAAAATTTGGTTTATTTTACGTTGCTTCCTATTTAAACTTATTAGTTTCTTCATTATTTGTAACAGTTCTTTACTTGGGCGGTTGGAATATCTCTATTCCGTACATATTTGTTTCTGAGCTTTTTGAAATAAATAAAACATGTGGAGTTTTTGGAACTACAATTGGTATCTTTATTACATTAGCTAAAACTTATTTGTTCTTGTTCCTTTCTATCACAACAAGATGGACTTTGCCTAGGCTAAGAATGGATCAATTATTAAATCTTGGATGGAAATTTCTTTTACCTATTTCTCTGGGTAATCTATTATTAACAACTTCGTTTCGACTATTTTCACTGTAAAAGATTGATATTCAATATTCATAACTTGTCTCAAACAAGAGAAAGAAACAAAACAAAAATATTCATAGATATTCACGATATGTTCCTTATGGTAACTGGGTTCATGAATTATGGTCAACAAACAGTACGAGCTGCAAGATACATTGGTCAAAGTTTCATGATTACCTTAGCCCACGCAAATCGTTTACCTGTAACTATTCAATATCCTTATGAAAAATTAATAACATCGGAACGTTTCCGCGGTCGAATCCATTTTGAATTTGATAAGTGCATTGCTTGTGAAGTATGTGTTCGTGTATGTCCTATAGATCTACCCGTTGTTGATTGGAAACTGGAAACTGATATTCGAAAGAAACGATTGCTTAATTACAGTATTGATTTTGGGATCTGTATATTTTGTGGTAACTGCGTTGAGTATTGTCCAACAAATTGTTTATCAATGACTGAAGAATATGAACTTTCGACTTATGATCGTCACGAATTGAATTATAATCAAATTGCTTTGGGCCGTTTACCAATGTCAGTAATTGACGATTATACAATTCGAACAATTCAATTCAAATAAAATTCTGTATTTCTATTTAGATTTATAGAATTTTATTAATAATATAGTTTCTAGTTTCGAAATAGTTTCGAATACTCGTTCGTATAAAGAATTAGATTCGTCCTATAACTGTACCTAGATGAATTCACACTCCTTAGGATTTAATTCAATTAGGAATTTAGTATATAAAATTTTTTCCTGGTCGTATCAATAAGGTCATGAGATTTCAATTTATTTATCTTTTATTTTTCATCTAATGGATTTACCTGAACCGATACATGATTTTCTTTTAATCTTTCTGGGATCAGGTCTTGTATTAGGAAGTCTAGGAGTAGTATTATTTACCAACCCAATTTTTTCTGCCTTTTCGTTGGGACTGGTTCTTGTTTGTATATCTTTATTCTATATTTTATCAAACTCCCATTTTGTAGCTGCAGCACAGCTACTTATTTACGTAGGAGCTATAAACGTTTTAATCATATTTGCTGTGATGTTCATAAATGGTTCAGAATATTACCAAGATTTTCATCTTTGGACCGTTGGGGATGGAGTTACTTTGGTGGTTTGTACAAGTATTTTTGTTTCACTAATAACTACTATTCCAGATATATCATGGTACGGGATTATTTGGACTACAAGATCAAATCAGATTATAGAGCAAGATTTGATAAATAATAGTCAACAAATTGGAATTCATTTATCAACAGATTTTTTTCTTCCATTTGAACTCATTTCAATAATTCTTTTAGCTGCTTTGATAGGTGCAATTGTCGTGGCTCGCCAGTAAGAATAGAACTAGTAATATCAATCTAAATTCCATTTTGTTCTATTTATTTTATCTCCATTTCCTTTGAATTTTACATGTGAATGGGAAAGTGAAAGATTGTTTATGTTTAAAAGAATTTTCTTATTCGACTTATTACCAATATCTTCTTTTTGTCTGTACTTGTTATATTCTCTAGTCAATCGAATCTGTTGAAGTGTTGTTCATATTGAAATGAATCCAAATTGATAAGGAGTTGGTCAATGATGCTCGAACATGTACTTGTTTTGAGTGCCTATTTATTTTCTATCGGTATCTACGGATTGATCACAAGCCGAAATATGGTTAGAGCCCTTATGTGTCTTGAACTTATACTGAATGCGGTTAATATAAATTTCGTAGCTTTTTCTGATTTTTTTGATAGTCGCCAATTAAAAGGAAATATTTTTTCCATTTTTGTTATAGCTATCGCAGCCGCTGAAGCAGCTATTGGACCGGCTATTGTTTCGTCAATTTATCGTAACAGAAAATCAACTCGTATCAATCAATCGAATTTGTTGAATAAATAGTATTAATTAGAAAAATTGGAATTTCGAATATTGAAATTCGAATATTTATCAATTCAAATTCGCATGTATGATAACGTATGATCATGTTTGCGAAAACGTAAGAAATCAAAGTATCTTGGCCCTCTGTTATGAATTGATCCAGAGGTAGATTGATTAGAAAAATTCTGGTAAATCATTGATTCATCTGGTGTCGAAATATATGATTCATTTACAAGTTTACTAGATCGAAAATTGCTGATGTTCAAAAATTAATAGAGCCAATGTCTCATTCAGTAAAGATTTATGATACATGTATAGGATGTACTCAATGTGTCCGAGCCTGCCCCACAGATGTATTAGAAATGATACCTTGGGACGGATGTAAAGCTAAGCAAATAGCTTCTGCTCCAAGAACAGAGGACTGTGTTGGTTGTAAGAGGTGTGAATCCGCCTGTCCGACAGATTTCTTGAGTGTTCGAGTTTATTTATGGCATGAAACAACTCGAAGCATGGGTCTAGCTTATTGATACGTTTCAAAAAACCACATACGAATACCTTTTTTTTACTGACAAAAACCCGTGCTCAAAGTGGAAAATATTTTTTTTTCCATTTTGAGCACGGGTTTTTCTGGCCCAAGTGTATCTTATTTTTACCACGAATTTTTTTCCTTGGTTAACAATAGTTGTAGTTTTCCCAATATCCGCGGGTTCCTTAATCTTCTTATTTCCCCATAGAGGAAATAAGGTAATTAGGTGGTATACTATTTTGATATGCTTAATGAATCTCCTTATAACAACCTATGCATTCTGTTATCATTTCCAATTGGACGATCCATTAATCCAGTTGACGGAGAATTATAAATGGATCCAATTTTTTGATTTTTACTGGAGATTCGGAATAGATGGACTCTCTATAGGCCCTATTTTACTGACGGGATTTATCACCACTTTAGCTACTTTAGCGGCTCAACCGGTTACTCGGGAATCCCGATTATTCCATTTCCTGATGTTAGCAATGTATAGCGGTCAAATAGGATCATTTTCTTCTCAAGACATTTTACTTTTTTTCATCATGTGGGAATTAGAATTAATTCCTGTTTATCTACTTTTATCCATGTGGGGTGGAAAGAAACGTTTGTATTCGGCTACAAAGTTTATTTTGTATACTGCGGGAAGTTCCATTTTTTTATTAATGGGAGTTCTCGGTATCGGTTTATATGGTTCGAATGAACCAACATTAAATTTTGAAACATCAGCTAATCAGTCGTATCCTGTGGCACTGGAAATAATATTCTATATTGGATTTCTTATTGCTTTTGCTGTCAAATCGCCGATTATACCCTTACATACATGGTTACCAGACACCCACGGAGAAGCACATTACAGTACTTGTATGCTTTTAGCCGGAATCTTATTAAAAATGGGAGCGTATGGATTGGTTCGAATTAATATGGAATTATTACCCCACGCTCATTCTCTATTTTCCCCCTGGTTAATTCTATTAGGCGCAATTCAAATAATCTATGCAGCTTCAACATCTCTTGGTCAACGTAATTTAAAAAAAAGAATAGCTTATTCCTCCGTATCTCATATGGGTTTCATAATTATAGGAATTTGTTCTATAAGCGATATGGGACTCAACGGAGCCATTTTACAAATAATTTCTCATGGATTTATTGGTGCTGCGCTTTTTTTCTTGGCAGGAACGAGTTATGATAGAATACGTCTTTATTATCTCGACGAAATGGGCGGAATGGCTATTCCAATGCCAAAAATATTCACGGTTTTCAGTATCTTATCGATGGCTTCTCTTGCATTGCCGGGCATGAGCGGTTTTGTTGCAGAATTGATAGTTTTTTTTGGAATAATTACCAGTCAAAAATATCTTTTAATGACAAAAATACTAATCACTTTTGTAATGGCAATTGGAATGATATTAACTCCTATTTATTCATTATCTATGTTACGCCAGATGTTCTATGGATACAAGTTTTTTAATAAACCAAACTCTTTATTTTTTGATTCCGGGCCCCGAGAGTTATTTATTTCGATTTCTATCCTTATACCTGTAATAGGTATTGGTATTTATCCGGATTTCATTTTCTCATTATCAGTTGACAAGGTCGAAGCTATTCTATCTAATTTTTTATAGATAGTTTTCATGAATAAATGACTAAAACCAAAAAATTAAAGAGAGCAAAAAATCCTATCTTTTTTTAATAGTGTTCATTGTACAATGAAAAAAATCTTTTTAGATTAAGATTAACTTAAAAAAAAATGAATTGGAATTGTAACCGGATACGTTTGGTGTTTGTGAGAACCCCTTGAATCACTACATTACTTGATTTAAAGGGTTCTCGACGGTTTGGTTTATGCGAAGTTTTCTTATACTTTTACTTAATATTATATTCTATTTTCTTATCTATTGTATTTTATTAAACTATAAATATTGAAATATTGTATTTGTATTTTATTAAATATTAAAATGAGATATTAAATAAATTAAAAAGGAAATTCAATATATTAATATTTATTAATATAAATTAATAAAAAGATTAATGCATAAAAATATAATTGATATCTAAATATCTATATAATAATATATATTTAGAATATTTATTTAATATTTCGTTTTTATTTAGAATAAAAATAGAATATAATTTTTATTTTAATATGTTTAATATGTATTAATATGCATAATATTAATATGCTTATTATGTTTGTATTTGTGAGGCCCCTTACTCGTTTTAATTCAATTAGATGTAAATGAACCATAACTATGTAGTCCGATTCCTAATAGATTGATCCCAAAATAACATATCCAAATTATAAGAAAGCCCATAGAGGCCACTATTGAAGAATTTATACCTTCCAATCTTTTATTTTTTCTAGTATGTAAATAAATTGCGAATATGGTCCAAGTAATAAACGCCCAAGTTTCCTTTGGATCCCAATTCCAATATGATCCCCAGGCCTCATTAGCCCATACTGCTCCCGAAAGAATACCTATGGTTAAAAAGATAAAACCTAGACTAATAATACGATAACTCCAACGATCCAATTGTTGAATAAATTGAGATCTGTAATAATTTCTATAAGAAGCAAAAGAAGTGTTTCGTAAAACATTGTTTCTTTCGTTCATGTATTTGATCTCAGCAAAAGAAAATGAGTCATTCAAAAAAAGATTATTGTTCTTACCAATCTTTCTTATTATGACTTTTCGAAATGTAATGACTAAAAGAGCTACTGATAATAATGATCCACATAAAAGAGCTGCATAGCCCAATACCATCATACTTACGTGCATCATTAACCAATGCGATTGTAGAGCGGGTACTAATATTCCGAATTCATGCAGTTCGGTTAAAAGACCCGAAGTCGCAAAGCCTTGGGTAAAAATAACACTTGGTGCTATTATTGTGCTTAAATGGGTTTTAAGCTTTTTAAAACCAAAACCTGGAATTATATGAAAAATGGAAAAACCCCATGAAAGAAAGATTACTGATTCATATAAATCACTTAATGGTAAATGGCCCGAAAAAATCCAACGAGTAACTAATAATCCCGTTATACAGAAAAAAGTTACTATCATGCCTTTTTCGGACGAATCATATAGTACTACGATTTCATTGACTAATAGGGTTAGCAAACGAATTGCAATTAAAATGGATACGACCGAAAAGGATATATGAGTTAATATATGCTCTAAAGTTGAAAATATCATATAAAAAAAAGATCTCCTAATTATATGAACGGAAATCGGGAATTGAATTCATTATAGGACTTACTCTTTTAGAAAATAAGATGCCATGCCGCCACTCGGACTCGAACCGAGATGCTCTAGCACTGCTTCCTAAGAGCAGCGTGTCTACCGATTTCACCATAGCGGCTTGCTCGAAATCATAATAAACGATTTTGAGTCAATCGTCGAGATTGAAAGAGTCGATTCAAATGCAAGATTTCTTTCCGAAATATCCAATTTTTGAAAGAAATCTTGCATTTCAGAAACCGAAACATTAAAGAATTCTAATTTAAAAAAGCCAATTCCAAAACAAAAATGAGGTCAATTTTCTATTGAACAGTTGAAAACATTAACAAATAGAGATTTTTACTTAAATCTTAATCTTCTCTCATTTTGATTTTTTGTTTGTATAAAAATATCTATAAGATATAGAAACTAAAAAAAAACTATCCAAAAAAATAAAAATGAATATAATTTAATTAATATATATAATATAAAAGACCAAAAAACCAATAATCTTCAAAGGATTTCAATATATATATACGAAGCTCTTTTTTTTTTTAATTAGACTATTCTTTGAGTCCAGCTAATTCAGATTATTCCAATGTTTGTATTTGTTGCACAAAAAAACTTTTTGAGTTCCCCGTAGAAAGAGATTTCGCTAACGAAAAAGCTTTCAATGCTACCCAATTTCCCTTCTTTTTCCAAATTGTTTTCCGAATCCTTTTTTTTGATATAGAAGTGCGTTTTTTTGGAGCTGCCATTCCAAAATTAGACTAGTTTGTTTATTGCTATAGTTGGATGTGAAAGACATCTATTGTTCAAAATGAATTGTTCTTTAATTAGATTAGACATATATCTTTCTTATCTATTTGTTTTTCTAAATTAGACTATTTATTCTACTTCATAAGGAATGTGGATTTGTAAAAATAACATAGTCTTTTTTTTCCTAATAATCGTTTATTTATGTAATTCTTACAAAAAAACTATCCTTTTATTTTATATTAATATTATATATTTATTTCTATATTATATATCGTTCCATTTTTTGGATTTATCCATGGAATAAAATCCATCAAAAAGTTTTAGAACCCAACCCTTATCTTTATCCCGCTTACTTGGTCGTTAAAAAGATAGATGATTTTTAAAAA
This sequence comes from Acacia melanoxylon, assembly GCA_019022615.1. Lineage (NCBI taxonomy): Eukaryota > Viridiplantae > Streptophyta > Magnoliopsida > Fabales > Fabaceae > Acacia > Acacia melanoxylon. The sequence goes on along the minus strand of CM032338.1, from coordinate 133,569 downwards.
TCATCTATCTTAATTCCTTTTTTAGTAAACTGTTGAATATCATAACCTTTTTTACAAACTTTTTCCAAAGATATATGTCTTTTTCTTGAAATGGAAAATAATAAACTAGTGCCAAAACAAATTAATGATTCGGAATCAAAAAAAAAGTTGATTTTTCACTAGTAATTTGGTCATATCATTTGACCCATTTTCACTTCGTACTTTCAATTATTGGAAATATTGGACAAAAATTAAGAATAACGAACTGTGGATAATTCTATTTTTTATCTTAATTTTCTTTTTTTATTAACTGAACCTTTTCAAAAGAGATAAAATTGGCGAATAAGAAACAAAACTCATTAAGAATCCATTTTTTCTTTTTTTTTTGTATGGAATATACACATAAATTTTCATGGATCATACCCTTCATTCCACTTCCAGTTCCTATCTTAATAGGAGTGGGACTTTTCCTTTTTCCCGCGGCAACAAAAAATATTCGCCGTATGTGGGCTTTTCCTAGTGTTTTATTATTAAGTATAGTTATGATTTTTTCGGTAAATCTGTCTATTGATCAAATCAATAACAGTTCTATCTATCAATATGTATGGTCTTGGACTATAAATAATGATCTTTCTTTAGAGTTTGGCTACTTGATCGATTCACTTACTTCTATTATGTTAATATTGATTACTACTGTTGGAATTCTGGTTCTTATTTATAGTGACAATTATATGTCTCATGATGAAGGATATTTGAGATTTTTTGCTTATATGAGTTTTTTTAATACTTCAATGTTGGGATTGGTTACTAGTTCTAATTTGATACAAATTTATATTTTTTGGGAATTGGTTGGAATGTGTTCTTATCTATTAATAGGTTTTTGGTTCACACGTCCTATTGCGGCAAATGCTTGTCAAAAAGCGTTTGTAACTAATCGGGTAGGGGATTTTTGTTTATTATTGGGAATTTTGGGTCTTTATTGGATAACAGGTAGTTTGGAATTTCGGGATTTGTTTGAAATATTCAATAACTTGGTTTCTAATAATGAGGTTAATTTATTATTAGTTACTTTGTGCGCCTTCCTGTTATTTGGCGGTTCAGTTGCTAAGTCTGCCCAATTCCCCCTTCATGTATGGTTACCGGATGCTATGGAAGGGCCTACCCCTATTTCCGCCCTTATCCACGCTGCTACTATGGTAGCGGCGGGAATTTTTCTTGTAGCCCGCCTTCTTCCTCTTTTCATAGTTATACCCTCCATAATGAATGGAATAGCTTTCATAGGGATAATAACAGTAGTATTAGGAGCTACTTTAGCTCTTGCTCAAAAGGATATTAAGAGAAGTTTGGCCTATTCTACAATGTCTCAATTGGGTTATATGATGTTAGCTCTAGGTATGGGCTCTTATCGAGCCGCTTTATTTCATTTGATTACTCATGCTTATTCAAAAGCATTGTTGTTTTTAGGATCCGGATCCATTATTCATTCAATGGAAGCTATTGTTGGATATTCTCCAGATAAAAGTCAAAATATGGTTCTTATGGGTGGTTTAAGAAAACATGTGCCAATTACAAAAACTTCTTTTTTAGTGGGTACACTTTCTCTTTGTGGTATTCCACCCTTTGCTTGTTTTTGGTCCAAAGATGAAATTCTTAATGATAGTTGGTTGTATTCACCAATTTTTGCAATAATAGCTTGTTCCACAGCAGGATTAACTGCATTTTATATGTTTCGGATCTATTTACTTGTTTTTGAAGGGTATTTAAACGTTAATTGCAAAAATTTTAATGGAAAAAAAAATAGCTCATTTCATTCAATATCTTTATGGGGTAAAGAAAAAGAAGCGAAAAAAGAGATGCATTTATTATCTTTATTAACAATCAATAATAATGGAAGGACTTCCTTTTTTCGGAAGAAGACTGATTCACATCGAATTGATAGAAATCAAAAAAGCATAACATGGCCTTTTATTGATATTACCTATTTTGAAACTAACAACACCACTTTTTCCTATCCCCAAGAATCGGAAAATACTATGTTATTTTCTATGCTTGTATTAATACTATTTACTTTGTTTATCGGGGTTATAGGAATTTCTTTCAACCAAGAAGGACTCGATTTGGATATATTATCAAAATCTTTAATTCCATTTATAGATCTTTTACATCCAAATTCAAATAATTCTGAGAATTGGTATGAATTTGTCACAAATGCAACATTTTCGATCAGTATAGCTTTTTTCGGAATATTTATAGCGTCCCTTTTCTATAAGCCTTTTTATTCATCTTTACAAAATTTCAACTTACTTAATTTATTTTCAAAAAAGGTTTCTAAAAAGATTGCTGCAGATAAAATAAGAAATCTCATATATGATTGGTCATATAATCGTGGTTACATAGATGCTTTTTATAGAATATCTTTAATTAATAATGTAAGAAGATTAGCTAAACTAAATTCTTTTTTTGATAGACGAGTAATTGATGGAATTCCCAATGGGGTTGGTATTACAAGTTTTTTTCTGGGAGAAGTTATAAAATATGCAGGGGGTGGCCGAATTTCTTCGTATATTTTATTGTATTTTTTTTATGCATTAATCTTTTTATTAATTTATATTAATAAATATTAATATATTGAATTTCCTTTTTAATTTATTTAATATCTCATTTTAATATTTAATAAAATACAAATACAATATTTCAATATTTATAGTTTAATAAAATACAATAGATAAGAAAATAGAATATAATATTAAGTAAAAGTATAAGAAAACTTCGCATAAACCAAACCGTCGAGAACCCTTTAAATCAAGTAATGTAGTGATTCAAGGGGTTCTCACAAACACCAAACGTATCCGGTTACAATTCCAATTCATTTTTTTTTAAGTTAATCTTAATCTAAAAAGATTTTTTTCATTGTACAATGAACACTATTAAAAAAAGATAGGATTTTTTGCTCTCTTTAATTTTTTGGTTTTAGTCATTTATTCATGAAAACTATCTATAAAAAATTAGATAGAATAGCTTCGACCTTGTCAACTGATAATGAGAAAATGAAATCCGGATAAATACCAATACCTATTACAGGTATAAGGATAGAAATCGAAATAAATAACTCTCGGGGCCCGGAATCAAAAAATAAAGAGTTTGGTTTATTAAAAAACTTGTATCCATAGAACATCTGGCGTAACATAGATAATGAATAAATAGGAGTTAATATCATTCCAATTGCCATTACAAAAGTGATTAGTATTTTTGTCATTAAAAGATATTTTTGACTGGTAATTATTCCAAAAAAACTATCAATTCTGCAACAAAACCGCTCATGCCCGGCAATGCAAGAGAAGCCATCGATAAGATACTGAAAACCGTGAATATTTTTGGCATTGGAATAGCCATTCCGCCCATTTCGTCGAGATAATAAAGACGTATTCTATCATAACTCGTTCCTGCCAAGAAAAAAAGCGCAGCACCAATAAATCCATGAGAAATTATTTGTAAAATGGCTCCGTTGAGTCCCATATCGCTTATAGAACAAATTCCTATAATTATGAAACCCATATGAGATACGGAGGAATAAGCTATTCTTTTTTTTAAATTACGTTGACCAAGAGATGTTGAAGCTGCATAGATTATTTGAATTGCGCCTAATAGAATTAACCAGGGGGAAAATAGAGAATGAGCGTGGGGTAATAATTCCATATTAATTCGAACCAATCCATACGCTCCCATTTTTAATAAGATTCCGGCTAAAAGCATACAAGTACTGTAATGTGCTTCTCCGTGGGTGTCTGGTAACCATGTATGTAAGGGTATAATCGGCGATTTGACAGCAAAAGCAATAAGAAATCCAATATAGAATATTATTTCCAGTGCCACAGGATACGACTGATTAGCTGATGTTTCAAAATTTAATGTTGGTTCATTCGAACCATATAAACCGATACCGAGAACTCCCATTAATAAAAAAATGGAACTTCCCGCAGTATACAAAATAAACTTTGTAGCCGAATACAAACGTTTCTTTCCACCCCACATGGATAAAAGTAGATAAACAGGAATTAATTCTAATTCCCACATGATGAAAAAAAGTAAAATGTCTTGAGAAGAAAATGATCCTATTTGACCGCTATACATTGCTAACATCAGGAAATGGAATAATCGGGATTCCCGAGTAACCGGTTGAGCCGCTAAAGTAGCTAAAGTGGTGATAAATCCCGTCAGTAAAATAGGGCCTATAGAGAGTCCATCTATTCCGAATCTCCAGTAAAAATCAAAAAATTGGATCCATTTATAATTCTCCGTCAACTGGATTAATGGATCGTCCAATTGGAAATGATAACAGAATGCATAGGTTGTTATAAGGAGATTCATTAAGCATATCAAAATAGTATACCACCTAATTACCTTATTTCCTCTATGGGGAAATAAGAAGATTAAGGAACCCGCGGATATTGGGAAAACTACAACTATTGTTAACCAAGGAAAAAAATTCGTGGTAAAAATAAGATACACTTGGGCCAGAAAAACCCGTGCTCAAAATGGAAAAAAAAATATTTTCCACTTTGAGCACGGGTTTTTGTCAGTAAAAAAAAGGTATTCGTATGTGGTTTTTTGAAACGTATCAATAAGCTAGACCCATGCTTCGAGTTGTTTCATGCCATAAATAAACTCGAACACTCAAGAAATCTGTCGGACAGGCGGATTCACACCTCTTACAACCAACACAGTCCTCTGTTCTTGGAGCAGAAGCTATTTGCTTAGCTTTACATCCGTCCCAAGGTATCATTTCTAATACATCTGTGGGGCAGGCTCGGACACATTGAGTACATCCTATACATGTATCATAAATCTTTACTGAATGAGACATTGGCTCTATTAATTTTTGAACATCAGCAATTTTCGATCTAGTAAACTTGTAAATGAATCATATATTTCGACACCAGATGAATCAATGATTTACCAGAATTTTTCTAATCAATCTACCTCTGGATCAATTCATAACAGAGGGCCAAGATACTTTGATTTCTTACGTTTTCGCAAACATGATCATACGTTATCATACATGCGAATTTGAATTGATAAATATTCGAATTTCAATATTCGAAATTCCAATTTTTCTAATTAATACTATTTATTCAACAAATTCGATTGATTGATACGAGTTGATTTTCTGTTACGATAAATTGACGAAACAATAGCCGGTCCAATAGCTGCTTCAGCGGCTGCGATAGCTATAACAAAAATGGAAAAAATATTTCCTTTTAATTGGCGACTATCAAAAAAATCAGAAAAAGCTACGAAATTTATATTAACCGCATTCAGTATAAGTTCAAGACACATAAGGGCTCTAACCATATTTCGGCTTGTGATCAATCCGTAGATACCGATAGAAAATAAATAGGCACTCAAAACAAGTACATGTTCGAGCATCATTGACCAACTCCTTATCAATTTGGATTCATTTCAATATGAACAACACTTCAACAGATTCGATTGACTAGAGAATATAACAAGTACAGACAAAAAGAAGATATTGGTAATAAGTCGAATAAGAAAATTCTTTTAAACATAAACAATCTTTCACTTTCCCATTCACATGTAAAATTCAAAGGAAATGGAGATAAAATAAATAGAACAAAATGGAATTTAGATTGATATTACTAGTTCTATTCTTACTGGCGAGCCACGACAATTGCACCTATCAAAGCAGCTAAAAGAATTATTGAAATGAGTTCAAATGGAAGAAAAAAATCTGTTGATAAATGAATTCCAATTTGTTGACTATTATTTATCAAATCTTGCTCTATAATCTGATTTGATCTTGTAGTCCAAATAATCCCGTACCATGATATATCTGGAATAGTAGTTATTAGTGAAACAAAAATACTTGTACAAACCACCAAAGTAACTCCATCCCCAACGGTCCAAAGATGAAAATCTTGGTAATATTCTGAACCATTTATGAACATCACAGCAAATATGATTAAAACGTTTATAGCTCCTACGTAAATAAGTAGCTGTGCTGCAGCTACAAAATGGGAGTTTGATAAAATATAGAATAAAGATATACAAACAAGAACCAGTCCCAACGAAAAGGCAGAAAAAATTGGGTTGGTAAATAATACTACTCCTAGACTTCCTAATACAAGACCTGATCCCAGAAAGATTAAAAGAAAATCATGTATCGGTTCAGGTAAATCCATTAGATGAAAAATAAAAGATAAATAAATTGAAATCTCATGACCTTATTGATACGACCAGGAAAAAATTTTATATACTAAATTCCTAATTGAATTAAATCCTAAGGAGTGTGAATTCATCTAGGTACAGTTATAGGACGAATCTAATTCTTTATACGAACGAGTATTCGAAACTATTTCGAAACTAGAAACTATATTATTAATAAAATTCTATAAATCTAAATAGAAATACAGAATTTTATTTGAATTGAATTGTTCGAATTGTATAATCGTCAATTACTGACATTGGTAAACGGCCCAAAGCAATTTGATTATAATTCAATTCGTGACGATCATAAGTCGAAAGTTCATATTCTTCAGTCATTGATAAACAATTTGTTGGACAATACTCAACGCAGTTACCACAAAATATACAGATCCCAAAATCAATACTGTAATTAAGCAATCGTTTCTTTCGAATATCAGTTTCCAGTTTCCAATCAACAACGGGTAGATCTATAGGACATACACGAACACATACTTCACAAGCAATGCACTTATCAAATTCAAAATGGATTCGACCGCGGAAACGTTCCGATGTTATTAATTTTTCATAAGGATATTGAATAGTTACAGGTAAACGATTTGCGTGGGCTAAGGTAATCATGAAACTTTGACCAATGTATCTTGCAGCTCGTACTGTTTGTTGACCATAATTCATGAACCCAGTTACCATAAGGAACATATCGTGAATATCTATGAATATTTTTGTTTTGTTTCTTTCTCTTGTTTGAGACAAGTTATGAATATTGAATATCAATCTTTTACAGTGAAAATAGTCGAAACGAAGTTGTTAATAATAGATTACCCAGAGAAATAGGTAAAAGAAATTTCCATCCAAGATTTAATAATTGATCCATTCTTAGCCTAGGCAAAGTCCATCTTGTTGTGATAGAAAGGAACAAGAACAAATAAGTTTTAGCTAATGTAATAAAGATACCAATTGTAGTTCCAAAAACTCCACATGTTTTATTTATTTCAAAAAGCTCAGAAACAAATATGTACGGAATAGAGATATTCCAACCGCCCAAGTAAAGAACTGTTACAAATAATGAAGAAACTAATAAGTTTAAATAGGAAGCAACGTAAAATAAACCAAATTTTATACCCGAATATTCGGTTTGATAACCTGCTACTAATTCTTCTTCTGCTTCTGGTAAATCAAAAGGTAATCTTTCACATTCCGCTAGGGAAGAAATTAGAAAAATGATAAAACCTATAGGTTGACGCCATAAATTCCATCCCCAAAAACCATATTTTGATTGCGCGTCAACTATATCAACTGTACTTAAACTGTTAGATAATCCTAGTCGGTGATAACATTACTGTTCCCATCGCTATTACAGAACCGTACATGAGATTTTCACCTCATACGGCTCCTCGAAGGTCATAAATAAATCTAAGGGACCGGGCCGGTTATTTATCTTGATATATCCCTAGGATAGATAGGATTCAAATCCATTGGACGGTCCTGAATTAGACCAATTGAATTCTGTCTGTTATAATAATAAATACAAAAAAGGTACTTCCGAATTGATCTCATCCCTTAATAATTTGAATTTGTTGAGTAATAATTGAACTCTTCAATTCAATAAAATACTCCTTTAGAATTCTCAATAACCCGTCGTTTTTGATTACGAAAAAAAATTCGACATTAGTTTATGAATTATGACATAAATTGTATTTCCATGAATATGGATATAAGAAAGAATCAAAAGGGATCCCTCTTTTTTTTATTGTATTCTATTCTTTTGTTTTTTTTTTTCGTTCCTATTCTTCTTTTTTTTATGTGCAAAACAAAAAGGGACTTAAAAAAAAATTAAAGGATTATTTCGTTTCTGATAGTTATTTATTTAATGAGTGGATAGGAGCATACTCTGGATCGGAATTGTGGGGAGTACTGCCTGATTTTTTCTACCAACTTAAAGCCCCAATTTGTATTCTTTTTATATTATGCGGAAATGCTCTTTTGGAGAATTTACATAATCTCCATTACTAATCCCTTGTGTATCTTGGTGTTTCTAACCATCCACGCATTTTTTATCAATCTCCCCTTATGGTAATAGATGTATGGTAATTCATACAAACGATAGTGAAAACTCAATAAGGTTGGTCTTTTGAGCCCGCTTCAAAACAGGATGACTAATCAACCAATTTTGGGGTAAACGCTTTCTTCCGTTTATAATTTTTTTTTTCACTTAATTCTTATACATAGAAAATGAGACTCAATATTTTTACTGCAGATTCAAATGAAATTCAAATCATAGTATATTAATTCTATATCTATATATTATATTATATCTTAATATATTATATATTAATAATATATATATATATTAATAATATATATATATTAAGATATTAAGAATTTGAAAGAATTTTATATTAATATTATATTAAATAGTTTAAATTAAAATAGTTTATTATATTCTTAAATATCAATATTCTATATTCAAAATACAAATATATATCTATAAATATATATCTATTTTTTGAATTTTATTACTAAATATATTGATATTGAATTTCAATTTCATTAAATTAATAATTAAAATTAGAGAATATTATAGAATATTAGAATATTAAATCAATGAATAATGAATAAATGGAAGCTGTTTTATTTCACTCATATAACTATCTGATTTAGTTCATCAATCCGAATTCCGAATAAAAATAATGAAAATCAAAAATCAGGATATCTATTCCATTTTTTCTACCCCTTTCCTATCAATTTCCTATAAAGAAGAAAAGAAATCAAGACGAAAAGAAAGGAGCATGGAAAAGTTTCTGTCTCAACGAATCACACGTAGAGATATTGATAACACACATAGAGTTAATGGTATTTCATAACTAATCGATTGAGCAGCAGCCCGTAGACCACCCAAAAAGGAATATTTATTATTTGACCCATATCCTGACATAAGAAGTCCAATGGGAGCAATACTCGAAATAGCAATCCATAAAAAAACACCGATATTGAGATCAGCTAAAACAAAGTTATAGCCAAAAGGAATTACTGAATAGCTTACTAGAATTGATATGACTGATATGGATGGTCCAATACTGAATAAACGAATATCTCCCCTAGATGGAATAAGATTCTCTTTGAAAAGTAGTTTTGTTCCATCTGCTAGAGCTTGAAGAACTCCCAAAGGACCGGCGTATTCAGGTCCAATACGCTGTTGTATCCCTGCGGATATTTCTCTTTCTAACCATACAATCACTAGCACACCTATTGTGATTCCCAATACAAGAGTCAAAATAGGGACAAGTATCCATATAATTCCATACACCTCTTTTAAAGATTCCAATCTGGAAAAAGAATTGATATCTTGTACTTCTGTTGTATCAATTATCATTTCAACGATCAACTTCTCCCATAATGATATCTATGCTACCTAGTATTGTCATAATATCAGCCAATTTCATTCTTTTAACTAACTGAGGAAGAATTTGCAAATTGATAAAACCCGGGGGACGAATTTTCCATCTCCAAGGAAAACCATTCTGATCCCCTATTAGAAAAATTCCTAATTCTCCCTTTGGGGCTTCAACTCTCACATAAAGTTCTTGTTTCGGTAATTCAAAAGTCGGAGACGGCTTTTTACTAATGAATCGATATTCAAAATCATTCCATTCTGGATCCTTTTCTCTATCAAAGCAACGGATTTCTAAATTCTCATATGGCCCTCCCGGAATTCCTTCCAGAGCCTGTTGAATAATTTTTATGGATTCTACCATTTCACCAATTCGTACTAAATAACGAGCTAATGAATCTCCTTCTTTTTGCCATTGAACTTCCCAATCAAATTCCTCGTAACATTCATAATGATCAACTTTACGTAGATCCCATTGTATTCCGGAAGCCCGAAGCATTGGTCCTGATAAACCCCAATTTATTACTTCCTCTCCACCAACAATGCCTACTCCCTCAACCCGTTCTAAAAAAATAGGATTTCGCGTAATAAGTTTTTGATATTCAACAACCCTTGTTAAAAAATAATCGCAGAAATCCAAACATTTATCTATCCAGCCATGAGGTAGATCAGCCGCTACCCCTCCGATACGAAAAAAATTATGCATCATTCTCATACCTGTGGCAGCTTCGAATAGATCATATATTAATTCTCTTTCTCTGAAAATATAGAAGAAAGGGGTTTGTGCACCAATATCTGCCATAAAAGGTCCCAGCCATAGTAGGTGAGAAGCTATACGACTCAACTCCAACATAATTATTCGAATATAGCTGGCTCTTTTAGGTACTTGAATATTTCCTAACTGTTCCGGTCCATTTACGGTTATTGCTTCTGTGAACATAGTAGCTAAATAATCCCAACGTGTTACATAAGGCAGATATTGTACAATTGTTCGGTTTTCTGCAATTTTTTCCATCCCTCTATGTAAATAACCCAATATTGGTTCACAATCAATAACATCCTCACCATCTAGAGTAACAATAAGTCGAAGAACACCATGCATTGATGGGTGGTGAGGACCCATATTGACTATCATGAGGTCTTTTCTTGTAGCTGGGGCATTCATAGGTTTTTCCTCGATTCATTCTTCCATGAATTGCTTAAAACAAAAATGAGTTCATCAAGATTCAAGATCTAATAAATCGAATAATTCAAAACGACTCTTTAAATTAATTAGTTTGTGGCTCCCGAATATCCAACTGATTAATTAATTTTTTATAACGTATTCCATTTTTCTTTGACAAATAAGACAGGAGTCGTTTCCGTTTTCCCAGAATTTTACGTAAACCCCTTTGAGATAAATAGTCTTTTCTGTGCAATTCCAAATGTGAAGTAAGTCTTCGTATCTTATTGGTGAAATTGAATACTTGAAATTCAATCGATCCCGGGTTTTCTTCTTTTTTTTCTTGTGAAATAACGGATATAAATGATTTTTTTACCATAAAAAAATGAAAGCTTGTCTTTCCCCCCCTTTTTTATTTTATAGAGTCTAGATATTTTTATTGATCAGTAATAATAATGACACTCATTTTCAATTTGGTATATACAATAATCTTAATTTTCTTAAGAGTTCCTGATTTTTCAAATAAATTTTGATTAATCATCCCAATTCAAATAGGTATACAAAAAATACTATATTTATGCATTCACAAAAGCAAAATTGTAGACTTCAAATAAGAAGATTCAGTTATAGATCTAATGGGTAGGATATATCATTGAATTAGTATCGTGCCTCAGAATAGAGGGTAAGACAATGCGTATGTGCATCTATTTCTCGTAACATATCAGATATGTTACGAGAAATAGAAAAAAAAAAGAAAAATGTAGATTAACTAATTTTCAATCGGGGATACATATGTATCCTTACCATACTGAAACGGCTGCCATTATTGGTATCAAACCAATAGCGATTCATACAAGCTAAATCTTCTAATCGATAATTTGGCCAAAGAAATAACTTTAAATTAATTAGTTTTTTTTTATCTCTATCAAGATCTTTACTTGTAGCCAAAACTTGACAGCAATTATTCACTTTATTCTCATTGTAAAATGCCTTATTTCTATGCACACTATTTCTATTCTTAGGATTGAAACAAATTAGAATTCTCAATTCTCTACGACGTCTAGCGGATAAAATATTTTCAGGAACAAGCAAATCATAATTCTTTTTTTCTTTATTTTCAGTCAGCTTTTGATCTCTTGTTCTTGTAATGGATTTCTTAATAATTTGGTGCTTTCTCTTATGAATAAACGAAAGGCCTATGATTTGATACATATTAAATTGTTCGTGGTTTCTTCTAGACAGACGAGTTGGTTCGATACTCAATATTCCATTTTTTATCAATTCCGTATTTTTATTCAATTCTGTAAGAGTTAAATCCTTCTGATTCTTAATTTTCATAATATCTAGACTTAGTTCTCCTCTTTGAATAGAGGCTATAGCAATCTCTTTTAGATTTTTCAGTCTAAGCAGGAGACAATATACTTGGATATTATTTATTATTCTTTCATTTAAGCAATCACGCCAGTTCAATTGAAAAGGCAAATACCCTCTTAGGAAGCAATTAAGTTCTGCTTCGATGTTGTTCGTGTATCTATCTTTTTTTACACTCTTTTTTATGTCGGATCCTGCATAATCTTCTTTAACATCTTTTTCTTTCTTTGCTTTAACATCTTTTTCTTTCTTTGCTTTAACATCTTTTTCTTTCTTTGCTTTAACATCTTTTTCTTTCTTTGCTTTAACATCTTTTTCTTTCTTTGAAAGGGATGCTTCAAGATTTAGTTGACTTGCATATTCTGTTTTATTCTTTTCCGTGATCTTTTTCTTTTCACTAACATTTTGATTTACATTAAGATTCAAAAAAAGGAATTTGATTGGGATGATCCATGGGTTACTCGTATATGCATTATAAGATATCCAATTTTTAGATAAGAAAAAAGATTCCCGATTCGCTATAGAACGATTTAGTATTTCTACATTCATTCCCATCCAATCAAAAAGGTTTTTTTTTTTATTGTTATTGGATGGGTTTATTTCTTGATGAAGCGTAAAATAATAATCGGTATCGATCGAACCCCCAAAATGCATTTGATTTCTAAGACAAAAATTCAGAATTCTCCAATCAAAATACTTTCTATCCAGATTTTTTTCCATATCTAGAATAGAACCTTCTACTATATAATTCTTGATAGGAATATCATCCGTCATATCCAATTTTTTTTTTTTACGCGTGTTGCAATTATAAGAAATCGCTTGGTTATTATTTGCTTGGAATGACGATCTATATCCATAAATATATGAGTCCTTCTTATCTGCATAATTAATAGATTTATATGATAAAAGATCATACCCATATTGTTTTTTCATTTTTTTTTTTTGATTTGTTAATGAGTCTATTTCTTGTTTTTTGTAAAGAATTAATCCGTTTTTTTCATATGAATGATATTTGGTTAAATCTTTATTTTGAGCCACATGGCGTTCATTCATTTTATTTCGCCATTTTTGGGATACTGATACTAATCTAGACCATTCATTCTGAGATAAATCGTATTGATAATGACCTTTTAACCAATTTGTCCATTGATTCATTACAGAATTGGGAGCGCTCTTATGTTTTAATTTGGAATGAGATATTCCTTGTACTCCAAAAAAATAATCCTTTATTTCATTCTTAAGAAAAAGAGGTGTTCCATGATATTCAAAAAGGGATCTTAATTTATACTTATCTAAGTTAATAACTTGGGTTTGTGATAATTTAAAAAATACATATGCTTGTGACAAAGAGGATACGTCACAAAAATTCTGTGAATTCGTATTCCTAATATTACAATTTGATTTTTTTATAGTAGAAATAAAGTGAATTAGACTTTGATCTTTTTTATCACTTCTTTTTCTTTCTTCATTTGCTTCATTATTGTAAATGTATTTATTAAGAATCTTTTTTGTTGATTCAAGAAAAAGTTGTACATTGATTTTAGGAATATTAATGATACATAGAAAGATATCTATATATACCCTTTCTATGAAAAATTGAAAAAAATAATGTGATTTGCGGAATAATCGAACATTTCTTTTTTGTAATATCTGCCAAATATTTTTTTGTAATTCTAATCTTTTATCATCATAAGTTGTTTTCTTAGAACAAATATTTCTCTCTGAACCTTTTTTCTTGTCTTTTTTAAATTCTTCTATTTGTTTTATGATTTTCTTTGTTCTATCATTCAGATCTTTTATTTTTTTTTCTGTCAATGAACAGTCTGTCCAATTACTAGATTGAATTGGAATGGTGGATTCGTAAATCATTGGATTACTCTTACTTTTTGTTGAATCTTTTTGAATTTCATTCAATTCATATATTTTTATTTTTTTCAATTCTGATAATGATAGTTTTTTTCTTTTTTCTTTTAGAAATAGAATAATTTGGATGATCCATTGTGCTTTTTCTTTTGTGATATTTATAAAAGATTTTGTTCTTTGAAAAAAATTCTTTTTCCAAATTCTTATTCTTTTTTTAAGTTCTTTAAAAATGGGATCAAAAAACGAACGTCGCTTTCGGTAAGAAGAAGAAAAGGGAAGTTCTACTTCCATTCCGAAAACTGTAAAAAAGAAGAAATCATCCATTTTTTTCACTTTTTTTTTCATTGGATCCTTTTCCTTTTGAGGGGATCGTAGCTTAGATCTGTATCTGTGCCAAGGTTTCAGACGAAAAGGAAAAAGGACCTTTATTTGAATACCCTCAGTTAGCCAGTTTTTCGGAAATTCTGTTTCGGATAATGGAACGCCATTATAGGTGCACTTAATATACATTTCTCTATTCCAATCCTTTAAATCCTCTGACCATTCGGGAGATTGAAATAATAGTATACGAACGATATTTTTAGTTATTATCAATGAGGGTAATAGAATATATTTTCTAATAATCGAGTGGGTTACTAATAAAAGACTTCTTATTGGTTGAGCATTTTGAGTGTTTTCCCAGGCTTCCGCTATTTCCATACGCTCTGCTTCCTCTTTTTTCTTAATCTCTTTTTTATTTTTCTTTTCCTCTGTCTTTTTCTTTTCCTCTGTATAATCCGAAATTGTCAATTCTGTATTTTTATTTTTCCACATCCAATTTAGAAAAAAGATTTTCATTGGCTCGAAAATCTCAAAAGAAAAGAAAGAGGATTTGTCAATTTTGTCCAAAAAAAGAGGAGAATGTGGACTTGCTTGAAGGATTTTCCAAATAACAGTTTTACGTCTTTGAACGCGTCTAGATCCTTTGATTATGTCTCGGCTAAAATCCGATTGTTGTGAATAATCTATTAAAGCAAATTCTTCTTTTCCATCAGAATTCTCAGTATCCTTGGGATACGTATAAGCATCGGCATTCTCTGAGTTATCAGTCTCAGTATAAATTACTATAGGTGGTTTGGGTCTTCTTGAACAAATCTCATAATCTTCTCTTGTACCATTGCTTTCCAGGTATTCTTCTTCGTCAATGAATTTGTATGACCATCGAGGAACTTTTTTACTGCTTTCTTTCATTCCAATAAATTCTTTTATATTTATAAGTGGTTTACCGTCCGCATCAGTTAGAACTGCCTCGAGTATAAATTGCATTTTTTCTTTTTTAGCTTCGGAATCCATCTTTTCATGTTCTCGAAATAAATCAAGTCCTTTAAAATTGAAATTGGATACTGATTTTCCAGAAAATTGACTGATCAAGTTAAAAAAAAAACGAATTTCATTTGATAATGATTTTTTATCAAATCTATCTATTTTCTGTTCAAAGTCTGGATAATCAGTATTAATATTAAGAAGGATGGCGTGAATCTTATTTATCAAAATGTAGTTTTTTGTGTCAGTTTTATTCTTGATTGAGAATAAAAAACTTTTTTTGATTCGTCCGCGATAGGGTCCGTTCAACAAAGGATCATATATTTTAGGTAAGTATTTTTTAGTCTCATCATTACATAATCTAATCTTTTTTTCGAGTACATCCAAAGCAAAAAATTCCTTATCTAGAGCTTCGGCCCTATTTAGAAATTGATTACTTAGGTTGTTTCTTTTTTGTTCATTAATCGAACTCCAATGATTATCCAATTCATCATAGGAGAGTTTTTCTGTTGTGAAGAGAGATGTCTTTCTTTGCATCATTTCAAGAAAAGTTGATAAACTAGATGGATACGTAAAAGATATTCTTTCTTTTCCATCACTTTGAGATGTATGAAAAAAGAATTGTGACATTTCATTTCTTACAGCATTTTCAAATCGATCATTTTTTATATATCGCAAAGGACGATCGAATCGTTTATAATCGAAAATCATCCTTAAAAAAGGTTTTTCCAATCGAAAGATCTCTCTTTCATCGATTTCGTACGAAATCTCTTCTCTAA
>CM032338.1:97500-100000 GCA_019022615.1 Acacia melanoxylon | reverse complement strand
TGATCCAATAGCGTTCCGTTAGATAGGAACAGATTTGATAAATACTGATAACTCTCGGATAGAGTATTAGAACGGAAGAATCCATTAGATAATGAACTATTGGTTCTAAGCCATCTCTGGCGATGAATCAACAATTCGAAATGCTTTTCTTGCGTATTCTTGATAAACCAGCGTTTAGACATAGATGTAGAAGGATCTGTTTGGGAAGTAAGAAGCTCCCTTGACATCTCTTCATCTGCAAAGAATTCTCGATGGGAAAACACAGAGACAAAAGACTCATCTTCGAATAGGAAAAAGAGTGGATCCGCAGGGTCCCAAATGAATTGGCTTATTCGAAAAAGGCCTTGTTCTTTGAAAGATCTATCTCGTGTCTGGTACTGCATGGTTCCACTCTGCAAGAACTCCGAATCATTCTCTTGAAGCTCATCCTCTTCATCATAAATGATCCGCTTGCCCCGAAATGACCTGGCCCAATAGGGAAATCCCAATTCATTGGGCCTTTCGATACAATCAAATAGAAGGCCCCAAGGGCGCCATATTCTAGGAGCCCAAACTATGTGATTGAATAAATCCTCCTCTATCTGTTGCGGGTCGAGGACTTCTTCCCCTTCTTCAAACTCCGATTCATATTTTTCGTAGAGAAATCTAAATCTCTGATCAACGATAGAACAAGATCCATTTTGAATCATATTTAAGGGATTCCTTGGTTCGGGCCGAAGAAGCAATGTCACTCGATCATTATCAAACTGACTGCAATCTTTTTCTGTCCGTGAGGATCCCACCAGAGCGCCTTCTACTTCTAATAGGCCATGAACTAGATCAGAATCATTCTCAACGAGTCCATAAGAAGTGATCCCATTTTTTTCATCAGGTCCGGGTGGAGACCAAAGGTCTTGAGCGACCGATCCGGCAGAACAACTCAAAAGATAAAGAAGTATCGTTAATCTCTTCATGCTCGTTCCAAGTTCGAAGTACCATTTGTACAAATAAGAATCCCCCTCGTTACATGATTTCTTCTTTATATAGATAGATATAGGATCTATGGAGCAATTACTTAGAAGTACATTTTGTGAAACAGCCCTTCCTATCTGATAGAAAAGGATCCCATGATCCTGAACCGATATTACCTGGGATCGCAAATCCCAAGTTTGTCTATGAAGAGCGGATCTAATTATATTAGTGTCTATAATTGATTTCTTTTGTATAATACTAATCGATAGGGCCTCATTGGTAAGTGCTACAAGATCTCGTACATTGGAACCCATAGTTATGGACCCGAATCCATTAGTATGGAACATTTTCTTTTCCAAGTGAAATCCCCTAGTATATGAAAGAGTGAAAAAGTACTTTCGTTGTTGTGGAATAACAAGCCTTCGTATCTTAATGCATGTATTTAATTTATCCGGAGCTATTAGAGCGGGATCCACTTTTTGGGGAATATGAGTCGAAGCAATAACAAGAATATCTCTAGTGGAACATCTTTCACAATCCCTGGAGAGATAGTTCACTAATAGACCGAGGGATAAGTAATTCGACTCATTCACATCCAGATCATGAATGTTTGGAATCCATATTATGCAAGGAGACATTGCTTTTGCTAATTCGAATTGAAGGGTGATATAGATAGAAAATCGGTCTTTTTCCGGTATCATATCCATCATATCCATCATATCCATCATATCCATAGTTAGCGCATTCATCATAGTTAGAAGCTCCAGCTCCGTATCAAGGTCACGGTCGATATCGTCACTATCATCAATATCGATATCGTCACTATCATCAATATCGTCATCGTCACTATCATCATCATCAATAAGAGAACCCTTAAGCTTGTTATCCGGGAACTTGTTCAGAAATACTGTAATGAAAGGAAGATAGGAGTTTGTCGCTAGGTATTTGACCAAATAGGATCGTCCAGTTCCTATAGAACCTATCACTAAAATACCCCTAGGGGGGGATAGGGCTACGCGGAGCGAAAAGGGTTTTCCATGAGATGGGAAATGAAAACTATTAGCCCCACACGGGGTTTGTGAATAAGTGATTGTCTGATAATGAGCAAGGAATATCCGTCTTTCTGCTAAACAGGATGTATTGAACTCATAATTCATTAGATACTTTTTATGAATGTCAACTAAGTATCGTAAGTAAATTGCTCCCGGTTGTTCAATCATTTGATAACCAGAGTCATTCTTTGATAAATGATCACTATGAGTCAGACTCAATAGAATTTGATCAATCCTTTTTTCTGTCGTTAAGGTAGAGAACTGAACCAAGAATTCTCTTTCTTTATCATCAATCGAATCACTGTTCGAGACCCAAGATTCTATTTTATCATCAATCCAATCACCATTCACGTTTTTTCTTTTTCTTATCAAGGAATAGATCGCTTTACTTGTATGACTTAGATGTCTCGTATTTCTCGAAAAAGCGATTTGATTGATGGGATTTGGTATGATACTTATGAGATCGATGAGATTCCAATATTTCTTCTTAGAACGTA
>CM032338.1:85000-90000 GCA_019022615.1 Acacia melanoxylon | reverse complement strand
CAGATACGAAGTGTGATGTCATTTTATGTATAATAGTGGAGGATTATGGGACAAAAAATAAATCCGCTCGGTTTCAGACTTGGTACAACCCAAAGTCATCATTCTCTTTGGTTTGCACAACCAAAAAATTATTCCGAGAGTCTACAAGAAGATAAAAAAATACGGGATTGTATCAAGAATTATGTACAAAAGAATATGAAAATATCTTCTGGTATCGAGGGAATTGCACGGATAAAGATTCAAAAAAGAATCGATCTGATTCAAGTCATAATCTATATGGGATTTCCAAAGTTATTAATAGAAGGTAAATCTCGAAGAATCGAAGAATTACAGATGAATGTGCAAAAAAAACTGAATTGTATGAATGGAAAACTCAACATTGCTATTACAAGAATTGCAAACCCTTATGGACACCCTAAAATTCTTGCAGAATTTATAGCCGGACAATTAAAGAATAGAGTTCCCTTTAAAGGAGTAATGAAAAAAGCTATTGAATTAACTGAACAGGCGGGTACAAAAGGAGTTCAAGTACAAATTGCGGGACGTGTCGATGGAAAAGAACGTGCAAGTGTCCATTGGATCAGAGAAGGTAGGGTTCCTCTACAAACCATTCGAGCAAAAATTGATTATTGTTCTTATACAGTTCGAACTATTTATGGGGTATTAGGCATCAAAATTTGGATATTTGTAAACGAGGAATAATAAACTTTGCCTTATCGTTAACGTTCTATCTAGCGAAAAAACAAAAAATGAAAAATTCTTCTATTCTTATTCTATTAATATTAAATAAATTTTATAAGATTGAATAAAAATTCGATTAATCATTTGATATTGATATAATTGCTATGCTTAGTGTGCGACTCGTTGCGTTGGTTTATTTTTTTTTTAGAATGGTTAGAATTCAACAAAAAAATAAACCAACTCGTAGTAGTAAGTAGTATTAATTAATTAATTAATAACTATAGAACTAATAACCAACTCATCGCTTCGCCATTATCTGGATCTAAAGAACCAGTCAAGATATAAGTAAAGATATAATATATTGGCGATATCATTATACCAACTGAAATATTGCATAAAAAAAAAAAAGAAAAACGAATCGGATTATGAGTTGTGAAGCAATAAGAATATATGGATAACTGAAAGGGTGAAAGAAAGAGAGAAAAAGAATATCAATGATATAGAATTTTAATATGTAAGGTCTATGAGTCATGTCATAAACGGTAGTGTAATAAAGCATCAATAGTAATTAATCCATAATTAGATAACTATATTGATCGAACAAACAAATCAAGAGCCCCGAGTCACTAAAAACTGAGAAGGTTGACTAAAGAAAAAACAAAAATGGAATTGGAATTAATTAGAGGCTCCATTGTACAATTGAGACCTAACCATTAAGCGAGAAGCGATGGGAACGACGGAACCTGTGAATGCCTAAGATCTTATTAAAAACAAATCTTAATGATTCATTAGGTGGGATGGCGGAAGGAACCAAAAACCAATCCATTTATTCTGGAGGAATCATGTTCTGAGGAGTCATGGGCTAACCCTACATCTGAAATAGCTAATGAAAGAGTAAATATTCGCCCGCGAAAATTTGGATTTTATTGGATTTCAAAATAGGGGCCAATCCAATATGGTAAAAAAAGGAAAAACAAAATAAAGATTCGTTAATAGAAAAAGAATATTTGTAACAAAGAATACTTGTTTAGTTATATATCAAAACAAGATATACAAATTTTCAATAAACCAATAGATTAGATGAAATCTCAAAAAGTCCCACCACGATTCGATATATTATTCATGAAATCCATGTATATTTATATTCTATTTTAATCGTTTCTTCATTCGCGAGGAGCCGTATGAGGTGAAAATCTCATGTACGGTTCTGTAGTAGAGATGGAATTGAGAAAAAACCATCAACTATAACCCCCAAAAAACCAGATTTCGTAAACAACATAGAGGAAGAATGAAAGGAATATCCTCTCGGGGTAATCATATTTGCTTCGGTAGATATGCTCTTCAAGCACTTGAACCCGCTTGGATCACATCTAGACAAATAGAAGCAGGGCGGCGAGCAATGTCACGAAATGCCCGCCGCGGTGGAAAAATCTGGGTACGCATATTTCCAGACAAGCCGGTTACAGTAAGACCTACAGAAACACGTATGGGGTCAGGAAAAGGATCTCCCGAATATTGGGTAGCTGTCGTTAAACCGGGTAGAATACTTTATGAAATGGGCGGAGTCACAGAAAATATAGCCAGAAAAGCTATTGCAATAGCAGCATCCAAAATGCCTATACGAACTCGATTCATTATTTCGGCATAATAATTAAAACCAAAGGAAAGAGGTCTTTGGGATAAAAAAAAACAATTGCAATTGTAGGTTTCTTTTTTTTTTTTTGATACACAATATTTCTTTTTTTTTTACTTCGCCCTTTGCACTGTTTGCACTGAAAGAACAGAGAAAAAAAAATGATATGATTCAACCTCAAACCCATTTGAATGTAGCCGATAACAGCGGGGCCCGCGAATTGATGTGTATTCGAATCATAGGAACTAGTAATCGACGATATGCCTATATTGGTGACGTTATTGTTGCTGTAATCAAGAAAGCAGTACCAAATACACCGTTAGAAAGATCAGAAGTGATCAGAGCTGTAATTGTACGTACTTGTAAAGAACTCAAACGTAACAACGGTATGATAATACAATATGATGATAATGCTGCAGTTGTCATTGATCAAGAAGGAAATCCAAAAGGAACTCGAATTTTTGGTGCGATCGCTCGGGAATTGAGACAGTTAAATTTCACTAAAATAGTTTCATTAGCACCCGAAGTATTATAAGACGAGACTATGATATATTTATAGTATTTGAATGAAATAGATTAATTAATAGATTGATTATGTGTCACGCATATACCTTTTCTTTTGTAATTATTATAAAAAAAAGATTCAAAATAAAAAAATATAAGAATCAATATATCAATATAAATATATAAATAAAAAAGAGAATAATTAAAATATAAAAAAAAAAAATAAAATAATAATGAATTTTAATAATTAATAAAAGAGCATGTTGATTATATCAAAAGTCAAGGGCAACAATCTTTTTAGTTTATCATGGGTAAGGACACCATTGCTGACATAATAACCTCTATACGAAATGCTGACATGAATAGAAAGGGGACGGTTCGAATACCATCTACTAACATCACCAAAAGTATTGTTACAATACTTTTCCGAGAAGGTTTTATTGAAAACGTGAGAAAACATAGGGAAAGCAACAAATTTTTTTTGGTTTTAACTCTACGGCATAGAAGAAATAGGAAAGGGTCATATAAAACTATTTTGAATTTAAAACGAATCAGTAGACCCGGTCTACGAATCTATTCTAATTATCAACGAATTCCTAGAATTTTAGGAGGGATGGGGATTGTAATTCTTTCTACTTCTCGAGGTATAATGACAGATCGAGAGGCTCGATTAGAAAGAATCGGCGGAGAAATTTTATGTTATATATGGTAATCTTTCTGATATCCGAATTCTATGAGAAACTTACATACATTTTTGTGAAAAAGAAAAAAGAGAGAGAAAAAGCGGGTTTCTAATATCACTCCACATACATTAGTTAATACGGGAAAGGTTTTTTTTTTAACAGCAATAGAAAAAAATCATGAGTGTTTAATTACTGAATCACTTGCCAACGGTATGTTCCAGGTTCGTTCCTATAATGAAAATAAGATTCTAGATAATGAAAATATAGATTCTAGGTGGTCATGTTTCCGGAAAGATTCGACATAGTTTTATACGTATACTACTGGGAGATAAAGTAACAAAAGAAGTAAATAATTTTGATTCAAGCAGAGGGTTATAGACTCCGGAACAAAAATTAGAATGATTATACTGTTTTTCAACTTCAACATTCTTTTTTATGGGGATACAATTAGAAGTTAAAAATTTCAGGAAACCCTATTCTCTTCCAATAAAAAAATTCGGAATTCAGTTAAGAGTTAAGGAATAACAAATATGAAAATAAGGGCCTCCGTTCGTAAAATTTGTGAAAAATGTCGACTGATTCGTAGACGCGGACGAATTATAGTAATTTGTTCCAATCCAAGACATAAACAAAGACAAGGATAATCTTTCCAAAAAACAAAAAAAAAAATTGAAAAATGGAAAGGATCCGCTTTTGACATGAAATGGATATATCCATATATCTCTGACTTATATTTATGAGATAATAAAATATGGGAAAACCTATACCAAAAATTGGTTCACGTAGAAATGGACGTATTGGTTCACGTAAGAATGCGCGTAAAATACCAAAGGTAGTTATTCATGTTCAAGCTAGTTTTAACAATACCATTGTGACTATTACAGATGTACGGGGTCAGGTGATTTCTTGGTCCTCCGCCGGTACTTGTGGATTCAAGGGTCCAAGAAGGGGGACACCTTTTGCCGCTCAAACCGCAGCAGTAAATGCTATTCGGACAGTAGCGGATCAAGGTATGCAACGAGCAGAAGTCATGATAAAAGGTCCCGGTCTCGGAAGAGATGCGGCATTAAGAGCTATTCGTAGAAGTGGTATACTATTAAGTTTCATACGGGATGTAACTCCTATGCCACATAATGGATGTAGGCCCCCTAAAAAAAGACGTATGTAAAAGAAAAAATAAACATTGAAGAGATTTCAAGAGAAATAAATAATTCAAATTCAAGGATTTGATCAAAATAGATTATTATGGTTCGAGAAAAAGTAAAAGCATCCACTCGGACACTGCAGTGGAAGTGTGTTGAATCAAGA
This sequence comes from Acacia melanoxylon, assembly GCA_019022615.1. Taxonomy (NCBI): domain Eukaryota; kingdom Viridiplantae; phylum Streptophyta; class Magnoliopsida; order Fabales; family Fabaceae; genus Acacia; species Acacia melanoxylon. The sequence continues at coordinate 85,191 of CM032338.1, read as the reverse complement.
GCAGACAGTAAGCGTCTTTATTATGGACGCTTTCTTCTGTCTCCACTTAGGAAAGGTCAAGCCGACACAATAGGCATTGCGATGCGAAGAGCTTTGCTCGGAGAAATAGAGGGAACATGTATCACACGTGCAAAATCTGAGAAAACACCACATGAATATTCTACCATAGCGGGTATTCAAGAATCAGTACA
>CM032338.1:62500-80000 GCA_019022615.1 Acacia melanoxylon | reverse complement strand
AAACACCATCCGATTTCAAAGTAGCACGATCTAATTCAAAAATTTCACCCAATTGAGCACGTCTAGCGTATTTTTTCACAGTAGCAGGATCACTATAACTGACTCCATTGAGTTCGCCACCATAGAACTCAACAGTTACACCTACTTGTTCGACACTATATTTCGATTCCGCCCTTCGAAAAGGAACATCAGCTCTAACAATTCCGTCTCCGTCTACCAAAACAACCGGAAATGTTTCAAAAAAAGTAGGCATACGACGTACAAAAAGTTCACGCCCCTCTTTATCTCTAAAGATAGGGTGTCCTAACCAACCAACAGCTATTCCATCCCCATTGTCCATTGAGCCCGCTCTAAACAATCCGCCTTTTGCCGGATTATTGCCAATGTAATCATAAAAGGCTAATTTTTCGGGAATTTTAGACCAAGCTTCTGATAAACTTTGATTTTCGGCTAGCCCAGCACCAACTCTTCGATATATTTCTTGCTGGAAGTATCCCTGATCCCATTGATAACGAGTGGGACCAAATAATTCAATCGGCGTAGTTGCTGAACCATACCACATAGTTCCAGCAACAACAAAAGCTGCAAAAAAGACAGCAGCGATACTACTGGAAAGGACGGTTTCAATATTTCCCATACGCAATCCTTTGTACAGACGTTGGGGTGGACGGACACTAAGATGGAAAAGGCCCGCTAATATGCCCAATGTCCCTGCTGCAATATGATGAGAGGCTATTCCCCCTGGAACAAAAGGATCAAAACCTTCCACACCCCATGCGGGATTTACGGATTGTACCCTTCCGGTTAGTCCATAAGGATCGGACACCCATATTCCAGGACCATACAATCCTGTTACATGAAATGCGCCAAAACCAAAACAAGCCACCCCTGAAAGAAATAAATGAATTCCAAAAATTTTAGGCAAATCCAAAGAAGGTTTTCCTGTACGTTCATCACAAAAGATTTCTAGATCCCAATATACCCAATGCCAGATAGCCGCCAAAAAGCACAAGCCGGAAAACACAATATGTGCCCCGGCCACACCTTCGTAACTCCAAATACCTGGATTCGTTATAGTTCCTCCTGTGATACTCCAACCACCCCATGAATTGGTTATTCCTAAACGAGTCATGAAGGGTATAACAAACATACCTTGTCTCCACATTGGGTCAAGAACAGGGTCAGAGGGATCAAAAACGGCTAATTCATATAGAGCCATCGAACCGGCCCAACCAGCAACCAGAGCTGTATGCATTATATGGACAGAAAGTAAACGGCCAGGATCATTTAATACGACGGTATGAACACGATACCAAGGCAAACCCATGAAAATACCTCTTATATCAACAAAAAATGGACACTATGTAACTTTATTGCACTATAAAAAACTATACTATGGACCCTCTCTTTTTAGTGGATTATCTCGGGTAAAGGATTAATATTTGTTCTAGTTTTTTAGTAATAACGAAAGAATTCTATTCATTCTATTCATAGGAACAAAAGAAGCAGATCTATTCTATACCCGATAAGTAAGAATACGCAATGGTGGAGGGGGGGGGGTTGACTGTATTTGATATATGTGTTTATATCTTTTTATCAGTGAATGCAGACATATTTGTTCATCACTCAAAAAACCTATTCGTAAGAATTTGCCTTTAGTCACTCGGTCTTCCTTTTGTATTTAGGATTTTTTTTACGAATTTATTCAATCTATATTTATATTCAATATCTATAAATAAAATATGATAAAGACCAATCATTAGTAAGACAATAAACCCATTGTTATGTTTCCGCATCAAAGCGAGATATACTACTTTAATTCAATTCTTTTTTTATTTTATGCCTGTTGGTGTTCCAAGAGTACCCTTTCAATTTGGAGAAGAAAGAGGAGACTCATATTGGGTTGACATATAGTGCGACTTGTCAGATATATTGGGTCATATGGGATTTCCCCGTTCTCTCCCCCGATCGAGATATCCTCTCTTTCACCCCAAAAAAGATTGATTGAATCAGCAAAAAATTGGAGCGTGAAGTATGTAATTAGATCTTTTTTTGAGGGGATATCCAGATTAATATTACAAATTTACAATAATTTATGGTTGGCTTGGTTGGACCAATAAAATGAAGCATCCAGGCTCTGTTTAAAAAAAAACCAAATGTTAATATATCTATGATTACTACTTCTATCATATATTTGTGTTTGCTGGAAAACATAAAATGAAATAAATTGAAGAAAAGAAGTCGTAGCAAAAAGACGTGGTATTGGAGTATTTGTGCTATATGTGCAAATCCAAATCGGGTAGATCTTTACTCGGAGTAGAACAGAAACCTAAAAGAATTGAATTGAAGAAGCCCAATCAAAAACAAGAAAATTACATCGCGATTTGGATTCGATCTCGATGAAAACAATACATCAATGAGAAGTTAGTTCAATAAGTGTTTAGTATTTTTTTTATTATAATTATTATTAATATAGATAAACGGGTCAAAAGTCGTCTTTCTTGAAAAATGTAAGAAAAAGACCTTTCATTAGAAGTTCGAAAAAGTCTGTTATGAAAAAGAAAAAAAAGAAAGAGGGTTGAAATCTACACATTGATTTTTTTCGCGATTTTTTGTGAACCGTATGCATCAAAAGGTGCATGTACGGCTCCTAAGGGATAAAATCTTATCCTAATCAACCGACTTTATCGACAAAGAGCGATCTTTTTAGGCCAAATGATTGATAATACGACAGGGAATCAAGTTGTGGCCCTTTTTGTATATCTCGAGATAGAGAATCCTAAGAAAGGTATAGATTTTTTTATAAATTGTCCGGGCGGATCGGTAACATCCGGACTAGGTATTTATGATGTGATGCAAGTAGTGAAACCAGATGTACAGACAATATGCCTAGGATTAGCCGCTTCAATGGCATCTTTGATTCTCCTAGGAGGAGAAGTTACTAAACGTATAGCATTCCCTCACGCTTGGCGCCAATGAGTCTTTTATTTGAGAAAAATAAAAAAGAAGACTATGCCTTCGCCATATGAATATTAAGCAATAATAGCATGGCACTTCGAATTCGATATGCGAAAGCGAAATCTTTTCAAAACCATTCGATTATGTATCGAAAGAGTGGTATGAGAAAATGGGTATTTCCGATTTTATCTGATCTATCAGGAGCCTATTTCAGCGTCACAAACGTTTTTGTTTTTACACCGGAAAGCTTTTACAATTTTTATGTTATGAAACAATATGAATATGAGAAACAATATGAATAGGAGAAAAAAAAAAAAAAGAGTTATTTACTTTTTCTTATACTTATACTTCTATAAGTATATAATAATAATATATCTATATAAATAATATATATAATATATATAATATAACTATATAGCATTTACATTTGATTTGAAAAAAAAAAAGAAACTTTGGGATTGCTGAATAACAGACCAAATAATAAAGCAACGGAACCATCATAGTATCATAATAGTATATAGTATTTTTTAACTACTCAAAAAAACGGAAGGGTGGTTATTGGATCATTTACCGATCTAGGTCTGATAGACCTTCTCCATTTTTCTCTTTCTGCTTCGATGGAAGGTAAAAACCAATTCCATAGTAGAGCCGTATGCAATACGCAAAAGATGCCTGTACGGTTGTTCAATCTTTGTTTTTTTTTATTCTTTATCTCTCGTCTTATCGTACGAGATAAAGGAACCTTTTATTATGTTATATCATCAGGGTAATGATGCATCAACCTATAGCTGATCTTCGTTTTAGGACAAAAGCGGGAGATTCTATCGTGGAACTGAACGAAATAATCGCCATATACCGCTCTATCGTAAATCTTTATGTAAAAAGAACGGGCAAATACTCATGGGTTATATACGAAGACCTCTCAAGGGATATCTTTATGTCAGCAGAAGAAGCCCAAGCTCATGGAATTGTTGATCATGTAGGGATTCCAAAAGAATTGAATTAATATAGAATGAAAGTAATCTAGAATATAAGTAATTCATAATCATCGGGTTAGGATTGATCTAAACCAGCTCATTATATATATGATTCAACATGCCGACTATTAAACAACTTATTAGAAACACAAGACAGCCAATCCGAAATGTCACGAAATCCCCCGCCCTTCGGGGATGCCCTCAGCGCCGAGGAACATGTACTAGGGTGTATGTGCGACTCGTTCCGATCATGGACTAAGACAAAAAACAGAGGAAACAATTTATTCCGGTATAAGTGATCGGTTAGGATGGAATGGAAAAACTCCATTCCATTCACTATCTTACTTAAAAAAAAAAAAAAGAATCTCTTATAATATATATCCTTTTATTGTTATTGTTTATCAAATTTATGGTTTCCGTTGGTGCAAATCCAATCACCTCCATTTGCAATTTCAGATGAGAAAGATTTCCCCATTGGTAGCAAATGCTTATCCATTAAGCAGGGAGAATTCTATTTCAAAATTAAAAAGCCGAAAGATTATTTCTTGCAAGAACGGACTAAGAGGGTCAGCTCCCCAGCTAATCTTCACTTCATACTTAAATACCGTTACTGTATAGTTCGATTTCGTTGTGAAAGACTTTTTACTAGCTATTTCATGGGTAGAGCCAAAGAGTGTGAACTGTACAAGTTAACAATAGCATTGATTAAATGAGAGAAGGGGCTCCGGTGTATAGAGAGGACCTCGCCGTTTAAGAAGTAACCATAGAAACGATGGAATCCACTATTTCTTTATCCATTTCTATTTAATTGAATATGTTTTTTTGATACCTAGTATCAATACAATTTCTTATTTCGAGGTTAAATGCTTAGAAATAAAAAAAATCGTGGTTGGGAAGGTTATAGTAGCAAAAGCCATTGGAATCTTTTATTTTATACATTGGAAAAATCCGTTTTTATTATTAATACACTAAAAATAAAAAGAATAACTGAAAGAAAAGAAATCAAATAGTTATTCATCAAAGTTTGATTTTTATTCAATGACCAGAATTAAACGAGGATATATAGCTCGGAAACGTAGGACAAAAACGGGTTTATTTACATCAAGTTTTCGAGGGGCTCATTCAAAACTTACTCGAACTATTACTCAACAGAAAATAAAAGCTTTTGTTTCGGCTCATCGGGATAGAGATAGGAAAAAAAGGGATTTTCGTCGTTTGTGGATCAGTCGAATAAATGCAGTAATTCGAGAGAATCAAAAAAAGATATACTATAGTTATAGCAGATTAATGTATAATCTGTACAAGAGGCAGTTGCTTCTTAATCGTAAAATACTTTCACAAATAGCTATATTAAATAAGAATTGTCTTTATATGATTTCCAATGAGATCATAAAAAATTCCCCGGAGACTGAACTCCGGGAAGGTAGAGTAGAGATTTGTATGATAAAATAGAATCATATGATAAAGTCGTCAAAATGAGCAACCACGTTCAATAAAAAAAGATTTATTCTTCTTCACCGATTCTCTTTTTTCTTACATACAACACGATAATAAAAATTGGATTGTCGTAGTTTTCGAACAAAACATCAATCCACGTTTGATTTGAGTTTTGATTGGAATTTGAATTCAATTGAAGAGTAATCCTATTTTCTTTTTTTTTTTTTTAGACCTGTAGTTCTAGTGGCCGACTTGCTTTTTTCAAATTGTTTTTCATTATTAATAAAAGGTAACGAAGACAAAATACGAGCTTGTTTTATAGCAATCGTAATTAATCGTTGTTGTTTTAAGGTCAATCTATTCACCCGTCTAGATAATATTTTTCCCTGTTCACTAATAAATCGACTAATTAAACTCATGTTTTTATAATCAATTCGATCCCCCGATTGGATCCGGGGCAAACGTCTACGAAAAGATCGCTTGGATTTAAGAAAAAGTCGCTTAGATTTATCCATAGTTTGTTTATTCCTTATCGTTAAAAAAAAAATAGGATTTACTTTGTTTCTATTTTATTATTCTTATTATTTTTTTTTTTAATATTTTTAATAATGTTTTTAATTTTTTTGTTTTTAAATATATTTCAATATATATAAATATATGTATAAAATAAATTCAATAGAATCTATAAATATATGTATATTTATATGTTATATTGAATTATATCTTATATAATTATATGTTATATATATATACAATCTCTTCTATAATTTAGAACAATATGAAAAAATATATAATTTTTAATCTTCCTTCGAGGGGTGACACACAAGTGATCAATTTTCTCTATTTCTTTATCTCCCCGTGAATCGTATGTTTGCGACAACAGGGACAGAATTTTCTCAATTCCAATCGACTAGGCGTATTGTGTCGATTCTTTTGAGTAATATATCTGGAAATACCCGTTGATTTCTTATTAACACTGTTTCGAACACAACTGGTACATTCCAAAATAACCCCTATTCGGATATCTTTACCTTTGGCCATGAACCTCCCTTGTGTTTTTGATTCACTTAACTCTTCTATTTTACGATTCGAAGCAAAAAGGAACAAAAAAGAAAAATAATAGAAGTTGCTAACTCGAAATCCAATTATGAAGAATCTCGTTCCAATCAATAATCAATATAGTCAATAAGTATAGTAATTATAAGTATAGTAATAATTAAGTAATACAATGATTTCTAACTATATTTAGAATCACAGTACAGTATTTCTGTTTTCATTTAAGTATCCTATATGATATTCTTGCCCCGCCTTAGCCATTCCATTTCTATTTCTGGTCTCACCCTATTATTTAATAGATTAATAGAAATGGAATTGATTATAAATTTAAGAATTTCTTATTAATTAAATTCAATTGAAGCCTGGACCGAATTCCGAGTTTCACTGAGGACGAATCCAACTTTATTCTTTCTCTTTTCTAACTTCTAAAAAAAGAAAAAAAAGAAGGAGAAGGGGGGATTAATCACAGATATTTGATTGTATCTCTAATCTTCTTCACCCCCTCCCGTGTCAATAACTAGAATGAAAAAAAGGGAAATATCAATGCATCCGGGAATAAACGATTGATCTCTATCAATAGACCTGCTAAAGCACCAAACCATAGAGTACTTACCACTGGTGCTACGGAGAGATATGTTTTTAGATCTCGCATTTAAAATCCTCCTTCTTTATTCTTAATTCTTATTCTTTATTATATTAGAATTTGTAATACATAATTACATATATGATCAGATGGTTATTTAATTAATAACGACTTGTATTTGTACGCAAAATTCTTAATTCAAATTGAAATGTATAACGATTCATTAGATATTCTTTCTTTTTTTTTTAACAAAAAAAAGGGGTCCGTTTCTTCTCTGCCCGAGCATTCTCTAAAGATATTCATTTTTTTTGTTAGGCGGATTTCAGATGTATATAAGTCTTTTATTATTATTATAATATATGTTATACAATATGAAACTAAAAAGATCAAACTCAAAAAAAAAGGCAGGATAATTTATATATATCAACCGAAAAAATCAAGATATGGAAAACAAGACAAAGATTCTTTACAATGACACTGTAAACCAATTGAAAGGGATGTAGCGCAGCTTGGTAGCGCGTTTGTTTTGGGTACAAAATGTCACGGGTTCAAATCCTGTCATCCCTATCCCTAACTATTACCTATCTTATGATCAGTAACAAGGGATCAATTGAGACCGATTAAAAGTAGACATACGTACTCAATAGAAATAGATGGATATTCTATCAATATATATATGATGAGAGTTCTATATATATAGATTCTGATAGTATATGCATGCAAGATGAATTGGGGTCACATAAATTTTTTTTATGATTTATGAAAATAAAGCGCTCTTAGTTCAGTTCGGTAGAACGCGGGTCTCCAAAACCCGATGTCGTAGGTTCAAATCCTACAGAGCGTGATTCCATTCTTGTTAGATCGAGAATGACACTGAAATAATGGAAGAGCAGTCTAAAGTCTTAATTTTACCTCCTGTGGATTAGGATTAAAATAAACAAAATAGGAGGTCAATAAAAAAATGTGAATTACTCAAAGGTCCAACTGATCACCACGTCGGTATTGTAAATATGCGGTTACGAATAATCCAGCCAAAGTAATAGGAATTAGACCTAACACGATTCCAAATAGAAAAACTTCAATCATTTTTATTTGTTTGAAAGGAGAAAGGGGGAGGTAATATATATCTTTAAATATTAATCTGTATTGCCCACGAATCTCAATGACCAAGAATTGGAAATTGACACGGTAAGGAACTATAGAATATATTGAATATCCCAGAAAGATTGATTTTTATGAATTGTTCATTCAATTAATTTCATAATCTCAAATCAAATAAGTCGTATCTTGCTCAGACCGATAAATAGAGATGAGGTTATAGTTAAAGCTGCTAGTAGAAAACCGAAATAACTAGTTATAGTGGGCATGAAGAGGCTAAATGAAATATGTTCTTTTTATACATATGTTTAAAAAGCACTTCCCTAAGTTTCCATTAGAAAGATAGGAAGATATACAAAAATACCACTTGACAAATCCAATTGAAAATTTTTGATTCATCAATCAATCATTATAGACGAAAAAAAATATAGTGACATGGGTAAGAAATCCATTCATCATCTGTGACATCTACCCATCCTGTGATTCCAAATCAACAGATTGATAAAACAACTCTTGAGTTGAGTAAACTAATATAATAATAAATTTTTATTATAAGAATAAGAACTTTGTTGTGTAATTTCATTCAATTCAAATCAAAAAGGAAAAACTCTCTTTTTCTTTGAATTAATATAGAATCAAATCGGAAAAATATCTATTTTTGATCCTTTTATTTATTTATTAATTTTGATTGTATCAAATCCATTAGACCAAAAGAAGAGTGACCTTCTAATGCCCTTTCCTTTACTTTTTTACTTTGATTTTAATTCATTGGATTTTGTAGTAGGTTCCATTCTCATAACATAATATCTCCAACGAGAAGAAAAAAGGTATCAAATAGCTCGAAGGGTTCTACATTTTTTTCTCTTTCCTTATTTTAATATAATTTTAATATAAAATAAAGCTCTATCCTTGTAATTAAGTAATTAAGCCAAGAAGGAGCCTTTTGGGTGTAATACAAGAACAACAATGCGCGTGCCACAAATATTGATAAAATTCTTCTTCAAAATTGAATTTTTTGTTATTTTTCTGCCATTAAATACTATCTATTACTGCTATTATTGTTATTGTTACTTTTTATTGGACAACTAACGCAGTTTTTAAAATAAAAAAAGAAGGGGTTCCAACAAAAAACATCTTCTACAACCACAAAAAAAAGTATATTTCTAGATTTCGCATCTAATTAAATTGTAGAAATATGATAATCTACTCGATGAATTTTGAGAAAAAAAAATCCGTCAGATTCACATTTTATTTGACCCTCAGTTTCTAGTCCGAAGCTAATAATGTAGAAAACCCTCATCTTATAAAAATGGAGGAATTCTCTATTGAGTACATCGCGACAAGCAACAAGAAAAGAAGAAAAAAAATTATCTAGTACTTGATCTCGCTATTGATTGTGAAATTGCGTTGCTGTGTCAGAAGAAGGATAGCTATACTGATTCGGTATACTCTAAAGACACCCTTGGTACAATATTGACGATCTAACAAAGAAGGAATCTAAGTAAATTTCTACTTACTGATCTCATCTTTTATGGAATCGATCCCCCTTTGACTGTACAAGAATATGTGGAGCTCGACATGTCTGGAAGCACAGGAGAACGTTCTTTTGCTGATATTATTACCAGTATTCGATACTGGGTTATTCATAGCATTACTATACCCTCCCTATTCATTGCGGGTTGGTTATTTGTCAGCACGGGTTTAGCTTACGATGTATTTGGAAGCCCTCGTCCCAACGAGTATTTTACAGAGAGCCGACAAGGAATTCCATTAATAACTGGCCGTTTTGATCCTTTGGAACAACTCGATGAATTTAGTAGATCTTTTTAGGAGGCCCCAATGACCATAGATAGAACCTATCCCATTTTTACAGTACGATGGTTGGCTGTTCACGGACTAGCGGTACCCACCGTTTCTTTTTTGGGGTCAATATCAGCAATGCAGTTCATCCAACGATAAACCTAATCCGAATTATAGAGCTACGACACAATCAAACCCAAACGAACAAAATGTTGAATTGAATCGTACCAGTCTCTACTGGGGGTTATTACTCATTTTTGTACTTGCTGTTTTATTTTCCAATTATTTCTTCAATTAAGGGAATAATAAATATATATTAGGAATTCTCTTATCCCATTCGGAAGGATATAATTTCATAATTATCTATGACTGTTTATGTCTCTAGCATGACTACTTGATGAAATGTGGAGGAAAGTGGGATAAATGGCTGATACTACTGGAAGGATTCCTCTTTGGATAATAGGTACTGTAACTGGTATTCCTGTGATCGGTTTAATTGGTATTTTCTTTTATGGTTCATATTCCGGATTGGGTTCATCCCTGTAGTAATTGGCTGAACTTCATTTTCGAAATGAAAGCGTAAGAACTCAACAGGAGACCCCCTCTTTCTTTGCTTTGACGAGAGGAGGTCCTGTTGAGTTCTTAATAATCATAAGATCTTTTATTCGTATAAATGACAAAATAGAAAACTTTTTCCGATGTTTTAAAAAACTCCATTTCATTTTTTTTCTGATGATATTTTTGAAAAATGAATTTCATTAATTGATTCAAAACATCTCTTCCTCGATAATATCTGTCAATACTTTCAAAGCAAAGTAAAAATAAAGAAAACAAAAGGAAAACAAAGAAGGAATCGCTTGATTTCCTTTTTCTGGGCGGCACAAACAAAAACAAAATATAAAATAAATAATAATAAATAGAAATATAAAATGTAATTAAAATGTTAAATATTTAAATATATTGTATTAAATATATTGTATTGTAATAAATTGTAATAGGAATATATTAATTATATTATTATTAATTAGATTCTATAATCTATTTCTATTTATATTAATTATATTAATATTTCATATTATCTATCCTTTTTTTTATTATATTATTTATATTATAAAATCTTATTATATATTCTATTTATTATATAGAATATATATATATCTATTTATTTTATATTTTATATATTTTCGATCACATATCATGCGAAGCGAACCCTTTCTATGCTAACTATGCTAAAAGAATCTTATTTGAAATTGGAGTATATAATATTTTTCGAAGAAATCCTATTTGTTCAATAAAATTCCCTCTCTTTTTTGTTTGTCGACTACTCTACTACTTCTTATATGTTTATATGCTTATATGCAATAAATAAAAAAAAATATTCTATGTCATTATGTCATAAAGGTTCTAATAAAAACTCGGAAAAAATCTAAACTAAGAATAGAATGGGGGATAGGATTCTTTGACGAACGAGATCAATAGGCATTATTATATGAAAATATTTGGTATATGAAACTATTTTGGAGAATATTTCGACACAAACAAGAAGGGTTCTAGGAAGACAAATAATCCCTCCTAGAATCCCGTTTTCCAATTTCAATTTATACTGTGCTTAATATTCTCCGTTTATTTATCTTCTGTTTAGTATCGAGTTGAATTTTCTTACAGTCAAATAGAAAAACAAAAACTATTAAAACTCTTAATTGAATATATTTTTATTCTATGACATTGAAATCCGAAAACTGTGACATAATTATGGTGCTCCAATTTCTTGGGGGTGAAAAAAAAGAAAAAAGAAACAAAAAATGGGTAAAGTCAAATAGTCTTCTTCACAATCTACATACTATGACTGACTAGTACTGCGGTGAATTCTCTAAATATGGTAGAACTAAATATGGTAGAAAAAGAATAGAAACAAACAAGGGGCTTTTCATAATCTTTTGATTATACAGAATTACATAATTATCAACAAAAAGATTTCGTTATTTTTACGAACTTAATATGTTGATAAATCCGCGGACCTAGAAATTCATTTCAGATAATTGAACCTTCTCAAACTGTTTCTTTTTAAGAACCAAAAAGATTTGGGCCAAAATAACAGATGCCACGAAGAACAAGAGACCTTGGACACGTAACGGATCTTGAAGTACTATTTCCGCATCCCCCTGACCAAATCCACCCACATTTGGATTACTCGTTAATGGTTGATCAAGTTTGATAGATTCACCCTCTGAAACAAGAGGTTCTGGTCCTGGAGGTATAATATCAATCACTTCGCGGCCATCCGATGCATCTACTATAGTTATTTCATATCCCCCCTTTTCTTTTCGTATGATTTTGTTTACTATACCTGCAGCTGTAGCATTATAAACATTATTATTACTCTTTCTCCCGTCGGGATAAAGCTGCCCCCTTCCCCTGTTCCCGCCTACGTATATTGGATATTTTAAGAAGTGAACATCTCTCTTAGTAGCGGGATCGGGGGAAAGAATAGGAAAGGTTATTTCATTATATTTCTGACCAGGAACAGGGCCTACCACAAGAATATTTTTTTTAGTGGGACGATAGCTTTGAAAAGACAGATTACCTATTTTTTCTTTAATCTCAGGCGAAATACGATCGGGGGGAGCCAATTCAAACCCCTCCGGTAAAATAAGAACAGCCCCCACATTTAAAGCCCCCTTTTTACCATTAGCAAGAACTTGTTTCACTTGCATATCATAAGGAATTCGAACAACTGCTTCAAATACAGTATCAGGAAGTACCGCTTGTGGAACCTCGATATCCACGGGCTTATTAGCTAAATGGCAATTGGCACATACAATACGGCCAGTTGCTTCTCGCGGATTTTCATAACCCTGCTGTGCAAAAATGGGATATGCATTTGAAATGGGTGCTCGAGTTATTATATATATCATGAGCGATACGGAAATTGATCGAGTAATCTCTTCCTTTATCCAAGAACAGTAATTTCTAGTTTGCATGGTCCAATCATTGATCCTTAAAAGTTCTACAATAAAATTAGGTTGGTCACTGGTACAGTTCCCTATCCATAATTCTGCTATGTACTGAAAGAATTTTACTGGAATATAGGAGGAATCCGCTGGGTGAGTAGAAAAAAAAAGAATAAGTCAATTTTGGAATGGTTAGCTTTTGTACAAAATAACAAACTTTAGAATTGGATCAGTGGATCCTTTTTTCAGTCATTCATTGAATGATAAATCACTACAAGTGACGGAGATACACGATTTAAATAACGGAAAATCCAATATTTCAAAAATGTATCTAGAATGACTGGAAAAGTGGAAACAAGACCGGATATAATTTGATCATTATGAGCAAATCCAAAATCTTTATAGACAGAACCAATCATTAGTTCCCAACCTTGGGTCGAATGGAATCCTATACAAAAATCAGCTAATAAAAGAATAGAAAAAGCTTTTATTGTGTCGCTTAAGTTATATAGGAATTCTTGAACCCAAGAGTTAAGAATAATAAGTTCTTGATTACCTAGAATAGAATAACCACTTAAAATAACGAAACAGATTATATTTGTCGAGAAGTGCAAAATCGTATTCATAAGATCTTCGTTGTGCGTCTTGATCAGTTGGATCGTTTCTTTGTAGATTCCGATACGAAGGTTTTGTAGACGTGTTTCCGGGTATTCCTTTATCATTTCATCCAAGAGTAACAGTTCCTCTAATTCTATGAATTTTTTTAGAATACTCTTTTCTTGAATATCATTCAAGAAAATTTCGGATTGCCTAGTATTTGACCAATTAGTAACCCAAGATTCCATATTTTTCTTAAACGAGAAAGAGATCCACCAGGGCAAAAAGACTATAGATGTAAGATATAGAAGGGGAATGAATGCTTTCTTTTTTGCCATTTTTCGTCTTTAATGAAGTCAGCTTCACCTCATTCGTCAACTCTATATGATAAGAATATTTCTATCAAGCATAAGTTCTATTACAAGTCATAGAGCCTATAAATCGATTCTCACGTTTTTTTTTTTTAAAATACTTCAATCGGTACACGCAAGAAATAGGCCAATTCTGCCGCTTTTTGTTCAATTTCTCGTGGAGTCAAATTCTCATCAGTACGAGTCAAGGGAATGACCCCCTGTCCTCTGATTTCCATATAAAGGACACGACGAGTATAAATACCCTCTTTAACTTCTATTCTGATGGACTGAATGTCTTTCATAAGGAATCGGAGAAAGATACGACGATTTTTTCCAGGAAATCCCCAACGAAAAATACACACTATTCCCTCTTTTCTATCGAATCGATCATAACCACTACCTACATTCCACAAAATTGTACACCACAAATAAGAGCTAATAAAGAGACCAGCGATTCCATAGAAAGACATCACGATCCCTTGTGGAAAAAAAAGAATTTGCTGAGACGGAAATAAGGATAGCAAATTCCTACCAAGATAACTCGAAGTTCCAACCAATAAGAACCCTAATGAACCTAAAAAAAGGATAATGGCCCAGCAGAAATTACTTGTTTTTCGAGACCCCGTTATAAGTTCTATCCATATACGTTCTGATCGCCAACCCATATTAGATCCAGTTGTATTTTTTTGGAATTGAGAAAATAACCCAACCAAATGAATTTTATTTGACTTTTCCTTGTTTGCGAAGTAACTCTCATCAACTAATACTATTTTTATGTAAACCTTTAGTAGTAATTCATCGAATTGCTTCTAGATCTAAAAAAAATAGATGAGATTTGTCCCTACTGCTGTCCGTATCTAAAAAATATTGTTTTTTTGAACATGGATAAATAAAGAAGCCATTGCAATTGCCGGAAATACTAGGCCTACTAAAGGCACCAAAATAGAGGGTAAGTTGCTGAGAATTGTCATAGAATGGGTACCTCGATTTAATATTTGTACCTGTTATTTTTTTAGTTTTTTGTTATTGTTCTATTAAGATTTTTACCTGTTATTTTTCTATTTTGATATTGTTATAAAGAGATTTTTGAATCACTAGAATTCATATCATATATACTTATACAAAGTAGATTTTTATATAGAAATCAATATAGAATTCTACTAAGTATATCTAAATGAGTATGAGTATATATAATAAATTATTCCATTTTTAATATAAATTCAATATTAATTAGAATTCTAATTTTAATTTTAAATAAACAAAATAGTAATATTGAATATTCATTTTAGAATGAATTTTAGAATAGTATAATTCTATTATAATTATATAATTATTATATTTAATATTGAATTCTATTTTATTTTTTTATTTAATTAGATTTTTGAATTCTATTTATATTTTTTATTACTAATTATACTAATTTTTTTATAATAATAATATATAATAATAATAAATGATAAAAAAATTGAATAATTTAAAGCTCTACTTCATTTAATTTGGAGTCAAAGGAAAGAAAGCATGGAGCTGAAATAACTCACTAAGAACGCCCTTTAAAAGATTACGCGGTACAATTGAATCAAATAAGCCCTTATGGAATAAATATTCAGCCTCTTGTGAACCTTCAGGTACTGTTATATTCAATGTTTGCTCAATTACTCTTTTACCCGCAAATGCAATGTAAGCATTGGGTTCGGCAATAATGATATCCCCCAACATACCAAAACTTGCCG
This sequence comes from Acacia melanoxylon, assembly GCA_019022615.1. Taxonomy (NCBI): domain Eukaryota; kingdom Viridiplantae; phylum Streptophyta; class Magnoliopsida; order Fabales; family Fabaceae; genus Acacia; species Acacia melanoxylon. Next base: position 64,460 of record CM032338.1, on the reverse strand, counting down.
TCACTCCACCAGTAGTAGGAGATGTAAGGATCGAGACATAGAATAACTTTTTATTTACTTGATAATCATATAAAGCAGAAGATATTTTAGCCATTTGCATCAAGCTCAAACTTCCTTCTTGCATACGTGCTCCTCCAGAAGCACATACTAGAATAAGAGGTAAAAATTGATTGGCAGCATATTCGATCAAACGGGTTATTTTCTCACCTACTACGGATCCCATACTACCCCCTATAAAGTGAAAATCCATAACCCCAATTGCTACGGGAATACCATTTAGTTGACCTGTGCCTGTTTGAACAGCATCAGTTAATCCTGTCTTTGTTTGATAAGAATCAATACGATCTTTATAAGGTTCCTCATAAGATTCCTCATAAGATTCCTCATAAGATTCCTCATAAGATTCCTCATAAGGTTCCTCATAAGATTCCTCATAAGATTCCTCATAAGGTTCCTCATAAGATTCCTCATAAGGTTCCTCATAAGATTCCTCATAAGGTTCCTCATAAGGTTCCTCATAAGGTTCCTCTTCTGAATTAAATTCAATGGGATCCACCGAAACCATGTCTTCATCCATCGGATTCCAAGTACCTTCATCAATCAAAAGTTCAATTCTATCTGAACTGCTCATTTTCAAATGATATCCACAGTATTCACAAATATTCATTCTTGATTTCAAAAGTTTCTTATAATTTAATCCATAACAATCTTCATCTTCGCATTGAACCCACAAATGTCTGTAATCTTGAAAAGTTTTCTCTTGAGTTTCCTCTAAATCTTGAGTTTCCTCTAAATCTTGAGTTTCCTCTAAATCTTGAGTTTCCTCTAGATGATTAGAACTTTCTCTTCTAGTTAAAGCACTATCACTCGTAGCATTCGTGCGACTGGAATTCCTTCTTTCACTAATATTTCTGCCTTTACCACAAATGTAACTAGAAATGTAACTGTCATTGTATTTATCACTATCACCTAAAATGTAACCATCAATACAGATTTTAGAACGAAGATAACTGTCAATGCAATTATGAATGTGATTATTCCAACTATATTTAGTATCATACATGTAATGATCATAGTCAGGATCGTCACTCTTAGATACATTATTCAGATAGCTGAAATTCTTATAACTATAAAAAAAACATTCTAGTTCACTTAGAAAAGAATGATCATTATCAATCTCAAAAATTTGATTTTCAATATCAAAATATATGGAATAACTGTCCCTATTACTATCCCTAACTAAAAAAGTGTCATCAGATATGAAATTCCGAATGTTCTCAACGCCGACTAAATAATCAACATTACTGTAACTAGAATTGTCACTATCACTCGACCTCTGAATGTTTTTATCCATATCAGTTAGAATTGGGTCTTCACTTACACTGGTATTTTCAATAGGACCAAAACTATCCATTGATTTACTTAGCCCACACCTGTATTCTAACTCCCTATTAAACAACATCGAATTGAACCACCATTTTTCCATAGAGCTTTCTTGCCTCTATTTACATGAAAATACACTAGATGAATAGTTATTCGATGAAAGATATCTTTTGAATATTTCATTTCCTATCACAATAAGCATATAAATCCAATCACTAGGATTATTAACTAATAATAATAATAATAATAATAACGAGTGAGTGGATATTAAAAAAAAACGATTCTTTTTCTTGAGAACCCAGAGTATCGTTTCACTATATATGATATGTCACTATATGTGCTGGAACTCTTTTCTATTTCAATTCTATTATTATTATAGAATTTTTAGAATTGAAAAAAAAAAATCAAATACAAATAAACATAAACAATTTATTTAATTTTTTTAGTAGTTTACCCCCTGTTGTGTCAAATTCACATCAAAAAACGAAATAGTTGTTCTCTGCTATGAATCTGAAGAACCCTTTTCGTAAAATCTCGTCTACTTAAATACTAAAATACTAATAAGTTTCTATTCCAA
>CM032338.1:47500-57500 GCA_019022615.1 Acacia melanoxylon | reverse complement strand
AGCAATACCAATCAAGGAGATTTGATCATGTAATATTCATCTTGACAATAAATTCTCTACATAATATGATAAAATATGTATCAAAAAAAAGTACAAGGGCTATAGCTCAGTTAGGTAGAGCACCTCGTTTACACGCGCGCCAATGTTTTTTCAGAGGAGTCCATCATATAATCAAAAGAGTTGATCTTATTGAGAAATCGATGTCTTACTCCATGACTTTTTAGAGAACAAAACAAGAGAACAATAGCCTGACAAAGGGTTCGGTACAATTCCAGTGTACATTTAATTTAGACGGCAAATAGAACCCATCATTGATTTGAGATTTTGAGATATTGATAAGGTGAATACCTAGTCTATTCAATGCTAGGCATAATGAGTATAGGGACCTCAAAAAAATGATCTTTTCGTCCTATCTTATGAACTTTAAGGTGTATGAAGTTTCATATTTGATTCTTTAATTTAAGAAGGTCGATAGAGACTCCATTTAACTTAAGTTGATCCAGGCCATAAGCAGACCTACGTCAGGATAACCCTTCTTTGAAACACTTTGGTAGTGCTCTTAGATTGGAATAAAAACAAAATCAGAGCACATGGAGCCATCTCCTTATCTTTCTCTTTCTGTCAAGAAAAAAGATGGTAGATTAACTGATCTTTCTATCAGTTAATGAAGAAGCCCAATGCAAAAAAGATGCACGTTGGGTCTGTAAAGCAATTCAAATCATTTTGATAATAATAAGTTTAATCTGTTTTACCGAGAAGGTCTACGGTTCGAGTCCGTATAGCCCTAATATTCCTACTAATACTACTAATGTTTATATTTACTTATTTACTTTTCTTTTTTATTTACTTATTTAGTTTTACTAATACTATTAAATACTAAATAACTAAATATTAATAACTAAATATTAGTAGTCTAAATTCTTTCTTATACTTCTAATAATAATAGATAATATCTTCACTTAAATAGAATATATTAAATATATTAATATTATTCTATTCTATTTAGTCTGTATGTTAGTATATTAGTATTAGTATGTATGTAGTATACTATGTATATAGTAGTATAAATTTTTTATACTATTTCAAATTTTAAAATGGATTTCTAAATTTCAATTTCATTTTTCTATTTAATTTCTGAATTTCAAAAATGGAATATTTATTATTATTATAAGATTTCAATATTTTATTATTTTATTATAAATTTCAATAAATAATCATCATCAATATCAATATTGAAATAGAAAAGAAAATGAAATCTTTTTTTCTTATATTTTATTATTTTATTAGAATATTAAAAAGAAAATTGAGAATTAACAAAAAAAAAAATGAGATTTTAACTAGTTAATATTAATAAAAAAAGAATAATAAAATAATAAAAAAAAAGGGGGATTGGATTTCAATCTGGAATTACTTTTCTTTAGAGAGAATCCGAAGTCAGGCGAAAATGCGAGAGTTTTTTTTTGTTTTCTTTGTACGTTATACAAAATATATATATATATATGGTTAAATTTCTATCTTGAAATGAGATATGTACCACAGGAAACAAACGAAACTAAACTGAGCAGTTCGCTTAAAATTATAAACAGTTATGGCTGACTTGATAATTAATTCAATTTGAATCAACTAATACTAATCTGGTAGATTTTCCACATTCATAGGAGTAGATCTATGTTTTTGCTTTACGAATATGATATTCTTTGGGCATTTCTAATAATATCGAGTCTTATTCCTATTTTGGCATTTCTAATTTCTGGAATTTTAGCCCCGATTAATAAAGGGCCAGAGAAACTTTCTAGTTATGAATCGGGAATAGAACCAATGGGCGATGCTTGGTTACAGTTTAGAATCCGTTATTATATGTTTGCTCTAGTTTTTGTTGTTTTTGATGTTGAAACGGTTTTTCTTTATCCGTGGGCAATGAGTTTCGATGTATTGGGGGTATCCGTATTTATAGAAGCTTTCATTTTTGTGCTTATCCTAATTGTTGGTTTAATTTATGCATGGCGAAAAGGAGCACTAGAGTGGTCTTAATTCTTGAATATTTAGACAATAAAAAAAACATTGAGACAGTTATGAATTCCATTGAGTTTCCCTTATTTGATCGAACAACCCCAAATTCTGTTATTTCAACTACATTAAATGATCTTTCAAATTGGTCAAGACTATCCAGTTTATGGCCGCTTCTCTATGGTACCAGTTGTTGCTTCATTGAATTTGCTTCCTTAATAGGATCACGATTCGACTTTGATCGTTATGGACTGGTACCACGATCTAGTCCTAGACAAGCGGATCTAATTTTAACAGCAGGCACAGTAACAATGAAGATGGCTCCTTCTTTAGTGAGATTATATGAGCAAATGCCTGAACCAAAATATGTTATTGCTATGGGAGCTTGTACAATTACAGGGGGGATGTTCAGTACTGATTCTTATAGTACTGTTCGGGGCGTGGATAAGCTAATTCCTGTGGATGTCTATTTGCCGGGCTGTCCACCTAAACCGGAGGCCATTATAGATGCTATAACAAAACTTCGTAAGAAAATTTCTCGAGAAATCTACGAAGATCGAATTGGGTCTCAACAGGAGAATAGGTGTTTTACTACCACCCACAAGTTTCATGTGGGGCGCAGTACTCATACCGGCAATTATGATCAAGGATTACTCTATCAACCACCATCTACTTCAGAGATACCCTCTGAAACATTTTTCAAATACAAAAGTTCAGTATCCTCCCACGAAATGGTGAATTAGGCAGGATCTTTTTTTTGTACAAAATAAGAACAAGACAATCTTCAAAAATTTCATCGTAATCGTAAATATTAAATACTTATACTTATACAAAACTTATACAAATAAAAATGAAAAATGCGGGAGAGATAAAAAAATGCAGGGTCGTTTGTCTGCTTGGCTAGTCAAACATGGGCTAGTTCATAGATCCTTGGGTTTCGATTACCAAGGAATAGAGACTTTACAAATAAAGCCCGAGGATTGGCATTCGATTGCTGTCATTTTATATGTATATGGTTACAATTATCTCCGTTTCCAATGTGCCTATGATGTAGCACCAGGAGGACTGTTAGCCAGTGTGTATCATCTTACGAGAATAGAATATGGTATAGATCAACCAGAAGAGGTATGCATAAAAGTATTTGTCTCAAGGAAAAATCCTAGAATTCCCTCTATTTTCTGGGTTTGGAAAAGTGCGGATTTTCAAGAAAGGGAATCTTATGATATGTTAGGAATCTCTTATGATAATCATCCACGTCTGAAACGTATCTTAATGCCCGAAAGTTGGATAGGATGGCCCTTGCGTAAAGATTATATCACTCCCAATTTTTATGAAATACAAGATGCTCATTAAATGTAAATGATAAAAATAAGAAACTAATCCGCACCACTTCTACAACGCCAGATATTCCTTGAATAGCTGTACTTTATAGATCAGACAAAGTAATTGAAGTTAAATCAGACAGAATAATTGAGGTCTTATTCATATTATTATGGATGGGTTAAATAAAAAATGTAGGGATTCAAAAAGATTCGAGTAGGGCTTCATTGAGATTTTAAAGTTGTTAAGATACTTATTTCGGATGAGTCGAGCCAATAGGATGAACTAAAAAAGTTCTGCATCGTGAACTATGTATCGGGCACATCAACATTAAAGGAAATGAATAAAATATGAAAGAAAATACAAAGAAATGAAATGAAAGAAGGGGTCGGATTCTATTTGTAATGTATCTCAGATTCATTTTTGCTAGTTCTACCCCTAAATTTCCCTAGCCTAGACCTTTGGGTTTTGCAACCAAAACCAACTAATTTAACCTTTCGAATATTATTGAAGAAGTATTAACATTCTTTTTTGGAGTGCAGAAAAAAAAAAAAAAAGAAAAAAATGGAAGAATTCATTTTTTTACATACTTTATATATACATAGAACATACATATATTCTTTATTCATCTCATCTAGAAAGAGTATATCTCCAGACACCTAGATGGATAAATATGTATGATGATCTAGACTACTAAGAAATATGTATGTTGACCCATATTCAGTTTAATGAATTTGATAGATACTCATACAAATTAATCATGTGCCAGGAACCAGATTTGAACTGGTGACACGAGGATTTTCAGTCCTCTGCTCTACCAGCTGAGCTATCCCGACCTTTCGTGACGCATCATCCTCATTTTAAGAGATTACTTGAGTATATGTCAACTAAAAAAAAAGACGAAAAAAATTACAAAGTTTCATACAAGCCCTGGAATTTCTTGGATCTTCCAAAATAAGACTTTGTATGTTTCAGTCGGAGTAATGATATGTATTGTTAATCAGTCAAATGAGGATTCCTTGCTCAAAGATAAGATGCTCATTTGTACATTTATCATATAGAAACCTAATTTTACGTCTATCGTATATATTACATTACATATTCCAACATTTGTGTTGTGATAAGAAAAAGCAAAATTCCACTCAGATCCGTTTGTGAAAGAATAGAATGAATAAGAAACATAACGAATTTGGAACCACTAAAAAAAAAGAGGATATAGGATAAATAATTAGAGAGTTAAACGGGCCTTTTGGGGATAGAGGGACTTGAACCCTCACGATTTCTAAAGTCGACGGATTTTCCTCTTACTATAAATTTCATTATTGTCGGTATTGACATGTAGAATGGGACTCTATCTTTATTCTCGTCTGATTAATCAGTTCTTCAAAAAATCTATCAGACTATCATGGAGTGAATTTGATCAATTAATATTTGATTCTTTCTTCAACTTGGAATCGATTCACATCTTTTATTTGTCATATAAATATTAAAATAAAAAATAGAGATTTTGGGTCTGTCTGGTCTAATCAATTGAAATAGTATTTCAGTACGTATACGTATGCTCATCCTTGATCCTTTCTTTTCTGGAGTTTCGATGGAAGGATCTCTTTACTAACGAAACGAAATCCTTACTAAGGAAACGAAATGTCGTCAACTCCATTTGTTAGAACAGCTTCCGTTGAGTCTCTGCACCTATCCTTTTTTTTTTTTTGATTCTCCCTTTCTGAACTCTTCTTGGTTTTCGGAAACCAGGATTTGGCTCAGGATTGCCCATTGTTAATTCCAGGGTTTCTCTGAATTTGAAAGTTATCACTTGGTAGGTTTCCATACCAAGGCTCAATCCAATTAAGTCCGTAGCGTCTACCAATTTCGCCATATCCCCCCTTTTTTCTTTGAGATTAGAATCTCATTAGGATGTTTTTTTTTCATTTAAATTATGAGAATTATGCCGGAATTGTTGAATTTGTTAGATACCGATTCCTATACCAAAAAAATGTTTCTTTCTATTTGTATTTCATATACCTATATTTGGTCCAATCAAAAAGAATTCTATCATTTCTGTATTCGCAATTCAATATCCATGGATATATACCACATATTCAATATACATGGATATATACCACATATTCAATATCCATGGATATATATCACATATATATATTTTTTAGATGCCTCTCCTTCTAGCGGTTTTCTCATGCAATTTGGAATACTCGAACGGTCGATTCTTTTTTTTTTCCTTAGAACGGATAGGCCTTATATAACATAACTAAAGATAACTAAAATGGATGGAAATTTATTATTTTTTTAGATTAAATAAAAAAGAAATTTATTTCTATTTATTAATTTAGAATAGCTAGACCTAATGTAATGGTTATAAATAATCATTCTATTAATTTCAAAATCTCAAATTAATTTAGAAAAGAATTCGAGTTATTTCTATTCTATCTATTCTATATTATTTATTATTATTATTTATTTATATATATATATTTCTATTTATATATTATATATCTTATTTATATTTATTATTTATTAATATTAATTCATTTTATTAATAAAATTTTATATTAATAAAATGAAAAGAATATTCAATATCAATATATTTAAATATATTCAAATTTTGAATTCTATTCATTTTCTAATTTTAGATTCATATTATTACTTTACCATATAACTATACTATATAACTATATATTTTGATTTCTTTACTATATATTTCTATTTAAATATTGATATTTATTTATTATTTATTTATATTGAATTTAGATTTCGAATTAATTGAATTTAATATTGAATTCTAAATTCTAATAATAATGAAATTCAATATTAAAATATTAGAATATAAAATCAAAAATAGAATTCAATTTAAAAATTAAATATTAATTAAACTTTAATTAAACTTTTTAACTAGAAACTTCTAAATTGATTAAAATAATCAAATTTGAATTCAAAAATGAAAAAAGAAAATCTTATTATACTAATTAAGATAAAGAGATTAATAAGATGATATTAAGATAAAGATATTGATCATTAATAAACATATAATTGATTATTGAGAAACATAATATACTTAATAAATAGATTGAAATATATTCTATTAATCCTTCTCTTCAAATTGTTATATGTTGTTTATGTGCTAGAATAGAAAAAAAAAAAAAAGTGAATATTTATTTGAAATTCTATATTCTTTTCTATATTCATAGGAATTATGTTATCAATAGCTAAGAATAAAGAGTTAATAACTAAGATCTCAGTAGTTTATTAAATTCCTATGCATGCACAATTTCTGTTATGTGAGCCCGCTTAGCTCAGAGGTTAGAGCGTCGCATTTGTAATGCGATGGTCATCGGTTCGATTCCGATAGCCGGCTTTTCTCTATTTGTTTTGATTTTTTATATAATTGAGAATTTGGAAATCAAAGAATATTGAAATTTTTCCCATTTCTTTTTTCAAGAGTCACCGATCTATTATGTCGTAGGAACTTCCAATTATGAATTCAAATTGGGGGAGTTCTATTTCTGTAGAACAAATCAAGAAAAGAACCTCCTTTTTTTTGTTTTATATATACAATAAGGTTCGGATATTGATATAATTAGTAGATTTCGCTTGATTTATCATATTTCCCATTTAGTTTAGTTTGAATTTAGGTTTATGAAATTTTTAAAAAGGAGTCTTTATGTCGCGTTACAGAGGGCCTCGTTTCAAAAAAATACGCCGTCTGGGGGCTTTACCAGGACTAACTAGTAAAAAGCCTATAGTCGGAAGCGAACTTAGAAACCAAGCGCGCTTGGATAAAAAATCTCAATATCGTATTCGTTTAGAATATCGTATTCGTTTAAAAGAAAAACAAAAATTGCGTTTTCATTATGGTCTTACAGAACGACAATTGCTTAAATACGTTGGTATCGCCAGAAAAGCGAAAGGGTCAACCGGTCAGGTTTTACTACAATTACTCGAAATGCGTTTGGATAACATACTTTTCCGATTGGGTATGGCTTCGACTATTCCCCAAGCTCGCCAATTAGTTAACCATAGACATGTTTTAGTTAATGGTCGTATAGTAGATATACCAAGTTATCGCTGCAAACCCCAAGATATTATTACAGCGAGGGATGAACAAAAGTCTAGAACTCTGATTCAAAATTATCTTGATTCATCCCCCCGTGAGGAATTGCCAAAACATTTGACTCTTCACCCATTCCAATATAAAGGATTAGTCAATCAAATAATAGATAGTAAATGGGTTGGTTTGAAAATAAATGAATTGCTGGTTGTAGAATATTATTCTCGTCAGACTTAAACCTAACTACAATAACAAGAGATTTTTACTCCCTTCGCGTCTAAGTAAGGGGACCAACAAAAAAAGGGGGTAAGGTGTTTGATTCGGGAATTTTCCCTACCATTCATCTATCATAGACATGGATCAGGTAGGAAGATTTTCATTCCTTGCCCCCTCTTTCCAGTATTTGCAGTATTCCAGAAATTAGGAATAGAGAATCCACATCAAAGAAAGTTGGAATAATGGTACCCTTTGTTATTTGAAAGATTGCGGTCAATAATATTGATGAATTAGGTAAAGGTGCGGAAAGAGAGGGATTCGAACCCTCGGTAAACAAAAAGCCTACATAGCAGTTCCAATGCTACGCCTTGAACCACTCGGCCATCTCTCCTACATAATGATTATGTCCCAGAAACCGAGTGAATAGTGAGTCATTCATATTCTATTTTTTGGATAGCCACATCCAATCAAATTTAACTAGAAAAATAGAAAAACTAAAAAAAAAAACCTTCATAAACAATTTTTTTTAATGAGTCCTTTTTACGTTATTTCGTACTCTATTGTACAATTCCTTTGTTTGTGGGATTATTTTCTCACGAGAGATAATTAAATTCTAGAATGGATTGCTACCTATGACTAGATCTCGGATAAATGGAAATTTTATTGATAAGACCTTTTCAATTGTAGCCAATATCTTATTACGAATAATTCCGACAACTTCAGGAGAAAAGGAGGCATTCACCTATTACAGAGATGGTGCGATTTGATTCTTTTTTCCTTTTTTTTGCTCTCAGTGTTAGGAGAAAGACACATTCTTCGGATAGAAAGAAAAAATGGAAAAAAACCTACGCTTGCTGAAGGTGAAGTTTGTGGAAATAAAATAATTAATTCCTTCTGTCGTGTATCCCCGATTAATGCAGCCTCATATGCTTAAATTTTGGATTTATAGTATTAAGCGAAAGGTTATACCTATACTTATGGGTTAGGTCAACTCTACTCCACTAGTACCAATGGGCGGCATGGGGGAAGAAGCACTACGTTTAGGAATCAACAACACGAAAACTTTGTTAAAAAAGATATCCCCCCTTCCTTATCGGGATCGGGACTAAGAAGAATGGTTGGGACAACAAACATCCATCTCGTTCGTATTTTGGATACCCGTATAACCATCGAAGACTGTTGAAGTGACTAATTCCAGGAAATTAAGCGGCGTTGAGGACAAAGAAATTGTTGGAGTTACCATTTTTTTTATCCAGTACCAACATACTTGATGTTAAGAAAAGATCTTTTACAGAAAGGTTGGCTAGAGATTTGTTGTAAAAACACTAGCCCTGCTCAGTTCATAATGAGAATACTGCAATCTTTTTTTATTCTATGTATTTTTATCATTATGCACATAAAGGAGAGGAGGAGCCGTATGAGATGAAAATCTCACGTACGGTTCTGGAACGGAGATTCTTTGAACCGAATGACGACCGTAACGGATGTCGGCTCAATCCGAAGGAAATTATGCGGAAGCTTTACAGAATTATTATGAAGCTATGCGACTGGAAATTGATCCCTATGATCGAAGTTATATACTTTATAACATAGGCCTTATCCACACAAGTAACGGAGAACATACGAAAGCTTTGGAATATTATTTTCGGGCACTAGAACGAAACCCGTTCTTACCACAAGCTTTTAATAATATGGCCGTGATCTGTCATTACGTGCGACTATCTCCACTATAGAAAGAAAAAAGAAAAGAAAGAGCAAATCCGCTAATAAATACTAGAAAAAAAAGGATTTCTACATATATATCGTCCAAAACAACGATTTTTATCAGCTGTAGCAAAGAAAAAGAAAGAAACTTCATAATGCCTAGATACCTTTTTTTCTATGGATAAAAGATCTAATTGATAGAGAAAGCACCGTAAAGATCAATTAGCGAGGTTTTGGGCCAATACAAGAAGAACTGCTTACTTATATCATGATAGAAAAGTTAGGAATCCACTTATGTAATAGAGTTGATCCCCTAAAGTTTTGAGCAGCGGTGTAGTATCAGATCCCAAAGATAGTAAGTCTTTTCTTTTTTATGAAGAAAAGTCTTTTTCACGGATTCTATAAAAATTTATATATCATATATGAAAGTATATGATATAGGAAACCGAGATAGTTACCTTTCAGAAAATTATAATGAGAGTGTAAATGCCGATGCTTTATTCTTCTGAAGGTAGGAGAAAAGATAAAACTATAAAGCGGATTCCTTTTTTTATTAATCCAAATTCAAGTTTGAAACTCATGTAATTATCCTCTTTTTTTTTGTTAACTCGAGAAAAAAAAAAAAGAATAGAATAGATCTAATAAAAAAAAACGGGGCACGAAAAGAATTAACTGCTGAGCCGTATGAGG
>CM032338.1:30000-32500 GCA_019022615.1 Acacia melanoxylon | reverse complement strand
ACGTAATATGTGACTCGCCTAAGGCAACGGCAATATCTTATTATGTGTAGTATTTCCTTAGACAACTACTATGTCTATTTTGTTTCCTATAGAAAGTGTGTATCTGCGCTTAATAACTAATAAAAAACGGATTTATTTTCTCTTTGAAAAAAAAAAAGGGGGGGATAAAAAAATAAATAAAAAAACGGGTTCCGCGGTTCCTCATTGTCCATATATCACTTTGGTAAGAGCCGGTTCATCGAGAAATCTTAGAAAGAATAAAGAATTTGGTTGGAATAAGTTTTCGATTATTTGTATTACCTTGACTTTCAAAATACAAACCTGGGAAAAAGTCAAATATTTGTTTAATTGAAAGAGTATTTTCTATTTCTATATTATCCATAGAATACATTATTCCATTCGAATAAACTAGAATTCCGAAATGCAGATATTTTTGAATTATTGAATTAATTATTTAATAGAAAAATAAAAATTTCAGAACCCATCTATAAAACAATGGATACAGTTTTTATTTTAGTTTTTTCCCTCAACTCACTTAGTAGTATTTTTAGAGTCCACTTCTTCCCCATACTACGAGGGAAAGGGAAAATGTAAAGACTACCATTAAAGCAGCCCAAGCGAGACTTACTATATCCATGTAAATTATGTCTCCTATTTCTATCAATATGAAGGAATTATTTCATTTATTTTTATTGTTCACTAAAAATAAATAATAGTGGAATCACTGGCACAGAGTCAAAAAGGGATTCTGGCCTAACATCATTGACGAAAGAATCCAATAAATCCAATTATAACACCTAACAAGTTCTTATATGATTTCTAGTATAATTAGAAACCATTAAGTACAAACAAAATATCCGGAGACACCCTTGGAAGTATTAAGGGAATGAATGTTAGTTACTAACTAACAGGTAGGAATAATAAGACTTATGTTTTATTTTGATTTTGTTGTCCTCGATTTCATTAAGTAAAAAATATATATATATAGAATCAAGATAGATCACTTCGCATACTCTTATTTCCATTTATTTAATCTAATCCTTACCGTCTCCCGATTGTCTCTGTAAAACAATCGGAAGACAGACGAATAAATTCTTTCACTAGAGGTTGCCAAAAAGAATTCTTTTTTTTTTTTTGAATAAGAATATGAATATAATATTATTTATTTAATATTTAATATATTTCTATTTTATATATTTATATTAATTTATATTAATATAGAATTCTATTAATTTATACATTTATATAATTTATATATTAGTATTAGAGTATTCTAATTTAGAATTTCTTATTTTATTATAGAATTTCATATATATATAATATAGAATTATAAATATATAATTAGAATATGAATTTCATATTTTAAATTTCTTTCTTTTTTTATCTTTTTTTATTTGAATTTAATAAATTATAAATTGAATTCTAAACAGAAAAAGAAATAATAATAAAAAAAGAAAGCCAATTAGCTATTCAATCTAACTAATATTGAATAAATGCCGGAGTGCTCATATACTTTCAGGAGTCTGTATACAAAGTTTTTTTTGACCCTTCCCCAACTAAAAATGGAATTCGACTCCCTGTCCGATCTATATCTATCCCTATCCAATCTAATTCAAGACCCAGTCAGTAGACAGACACTACATTAGTAGTGGAAGGACTATCATATCAAGATTTACCGATTCCTTTTCACTACTAGAATCTTTCTTGAATTCTTGAATCCGAGACGTAAGGATTTATAGAATTTTAAAGAATAAAACCTGCAGATGCTTAGAATTTAGAATCAAGGAAGTCTCAAGAGTCCCTTTCCCCCGCTTGCTTCTGCTGGAAAAAAATTGTCAAGTTTTATATCAACAAAACGGAATAAGCTATTTTGTCGATCAGGCGACACCCGGATTTGAACTGGGGAAAAAGGATTTGCAGTCCCCCGCCTTACCGCTCGGCCATGCCGCCAAAATGATACAAAAAAATAGATGAGAATACCCCCCAAAAACTAAAAAAGGGGGTTCTAAATTTTTTTTTTTTCTATTGAAAAAAACGAACGCGCATTTTCAGTCAAAAAAGCTAAAATTCAGGACAAATCGGAACCATTAACTATTCATGAATGATTCTTCAATTCAAATTCAAAAATTTGGTTTTTTCCTAATGAGATAAGAAAATCCAAATTGAGACATAACTAATCAGTATTTATTTTTCAAGAAAAAAATCCTATTTCAATTATAACAGCAATTATCAGTATATGTAAACCCTAGAACATAAATTGTTACACAGATATTATCTAATCGGGTATCTTATCCGTATATAATGCCTATAAGAGAATTTTCAAGAAATTCTCGTACTTGCATTTTTTTTACAATTTTTCATTAAATAGATTTAAAATAGATTGAATAGAAAATAAAAATTTAACACGACATGTGCTGTTCCGAATGAATAGGACTGCAATAAAAGAAGAAACCTCTATATAGATAACTATAGCTAGACTAGAGTTATATCTGCGCATGTT
>CM032338.1:17500-25000 GCA_019022615.1 Acacia melanoxylon | reverse complement strand
GAAACTTTCACGTCCGATTTTGAAAGGGGGAGATCCTATTGGATCCTATCCAAATTTTTCGTTTGCTAGGCCCGTAGTTAAAAAACCTACTTTCTTACGATTACGAGGTTCATTCGAATATGAAATCCAATCCTGGAAATACAGCATCCCGCTTTTTTTTACTATCCAAGGTTTCGATACATTTCGAAATCGAGAAATTTCTACTGGAGCAGGTGCTATCCGAGAACAATTAGCCGATCTGGATTTGAGAATTCTTATAGATTCTTCGTTGATAGAATGGAAAGAATTAGGGGAAGAGGGATCCACGGGCAATGAATGGGAAGATCGAAAAGTTGGAAGAAGAAAGAATTTTTTGGTTCGACGCATAAAATTAGCTAAGCATTTTATTCGAACAAATATAGAACCAGAATGGATGGTTTTATGTCTATTACCAGTTCTTCCTCCCGAATTGAGACCGATTATTCAAATAGGTGGGGGTAAACTAATGAGCTCCGATATTAATGAACTCTATCGAAGAGTTATCTATCGGAACAATAGTCTTATTGATCTATTAACAACAAGTAGATCGACGCCAGGGGAATTAGTAATGTGTCAGGAGAAATTGGTACAAGAAGCCGTGGATACACTTCTTGATAATGGAATCCGCGGACAACCAATGAGGGACGGTCATAATAAGGTTTACAAGTCGTTTTCAGATGTAATTGAGGGCAAAGAGGGAAGATTTCGCGAGACTCTGCTTGGCAAACGGGTTGATTATTCGGGGCGTTCTGTCATTGTCGTAGGTCCCTCACTTTCATTACATCGATGTGGATTGCCCCGCGAAATAGCAATAGAGCTTTTCCAGACATTTGTAATTCGTGGTCTAATTAAAAAGCATTTTGCTTCAAACATAGGAGTTGCTAAGAGTAAAATTCGGGAAAAAGAACCGATTGTATGGCAAATACTTCAAGAGGTTATGCAAGGGCATCCCGTATTGATGAATAGAGCACCTACTCTGCATAGATTAGGCATACAGGCATTCCAACCCATTTTAGTGGAAGGACGTGCTATTTGTTTACATCCATTAGTTTGTAAGGGATTCAATGCAGACTTTGATGGGGATCAAATGGCTGTTCATGTGCCTTTATCTTTGGAGGCTCAAGCGGAAGCTCGTTTACTTATGTTTTCCCATATGAATCTCTTGTCTCCGGCTATTGGTGATCCCATTTCCGTACCAACTCAAGATATGCTTATTGGGCTTTACATATTAACGAGCGGAAATCGTGGAGGTATTTGTGCAAACAGGTATAATCCGTGTAATCGCAGAAATTATAAAAATGAAAGAATTTATGATAATAACTATAAGTATACGAAAGAAAGAGAACCTTTTTTTTCTAATTCCTATGATGCAATTGGAGCTTATCGACAGAAAAGAATAAATTTCGATAGTCCTTTGTGGCTTCGGTGGCGACTAGATCAATGCGTTATTTCTTCAAGAGAAGTTCCTATCGAAGTTCACTACGAATCTTTGGGTACCTATCATGAGATTTATGGGCACTATCTAGTAGTAAGAAGTATAAAAAAAGAAATTCGTTGTATATACATTCGAACCACTGTTGGTCATATTTCTTTTTATCGAGAAATCGAAGAAGCTATACAAGGCTTTTGCAGGGCCTATTCAGATAGTATCTAATCATATAGATCCTAAGCTAAGTAAATTTATGATACCGGTGTGAATTCGGGTTTCTCCGGTTCAACTAGGATCCTAGTTCTTTAATTTCTACACGAATCAAGATGAAGAAAAGGAAGTTTTCCAATCATTGACTCAAACCCATTGTCGAACCGAACCCCACTAAGCGGAATATGGAGGTACTTATGGCAGAACGGGCCAATCTAGTCTTTCACAATAAAGTGATAGACGGAACTGCCATTAAACGACTTATTAGCAGATTAATAGATCACTTCGGAATGGCATATACATCACACATCCTGGATCAAGTAAAAACTCTGGGGTTCCGACAAGCTACTGCTACATCCATTTCATTAGGAATTGATGATCTTTTAACAATACCTTCTAAGGGATGGCTAGTACAAGATGCTGAACAACAAAGTTTTATTTTGGAAAAACACCATCATTATGGGAATGTGCATGCGGTAGAAAAATTACGCCAATCCATTGAGATATGGTATGCTACAAGTGAATATTTGCGACAAGAAATGAATCCTAATTTTAGGATGACTGACCCTTTTAATCCAGTCCATATAATGTCTTTTTCGGGAGCTAGAGGAAATGCATCTCAAGTACACCAATTAGTAGGTATGAGAGGATTAATGTCGGATCCACAAGGACAAATGATTGATTTACCCATTCAAAGCAATCTACGTGAAGGACTGTCTTTAACAGAATATATCATTTCTTGCTACGGAGCCCGCAAAGGAGTTGTGGATACTGCTGTACGAACATCAGATGCTGGATATCTTACACGCAGACTTGTTGAAGTGGTTCAACACATTGTTGTACGTAGAACGGATTGTGGTACCATTCGAGGGATTTCTGTGAGTCCTCGAAATGGGATGATGCCCGAAAGAATTTTGATACAAACATTAATTGGTCGTGTATTAGCAGACGATATATATATAGGTTCACGATGCATTGCCATTCGAAATCAAGATATTGGGATTGGACTTGTCAATCGATTCATAACCTTTCAAAGACAACCAATATCTATTCGAACCCCCTTTACTTGTAGGAGTACATCTTGGATCTGCCGATTGTGTTATGGCCGGAGTCCTACTCATGGCGACCTGGTGGAACTGGGAGAAGCTGTAGGTATTATTGCGGGTCAATCTATTGGAGAACCGGGTACTCAACTAACATTAAGAACTTTTCATACTGGCGGAGTATTCACAGGGGGTACTGCAGAACATGTACGAGCCCCCTCTAATGGAAAAATCAAATTCAATGAGGATTTGGTTCATCCTACACGTACACGTCATGGGCACCCTGCTTTTCTATGTTATATAGACTTGTATGTAACTATTGAAAGTGAAAATATTATACATAACGTGACTATTCCACCAAAAAGTTTTCTATTAGTTCAAAACGATCAATATGTAGAATCAGAACAAGTGATTGCTGAGATTCGGGCGGGAACATACACTTTTAATTTTAAAGAGAGGGTTCGAAAACATATTTATTCTGACTCAGAGGGAGAGATGCATTGGAGTACCGATGTGTACCATGCACCCGAATTTACATATAGTAATGTCCATATCTTACCAAAAACAAGTCATTTATGGATATTATCAGGAAGGTCGTGCAGGTCCGGTGCAATCTCTTTTTCACTCCACAAGGATCAAGATCAAATGAACATTCATTCTCTTTCTGCCGGAGGAAGATATATTTCTAACCTTGTAGTAAGTAATGATCAAGTTCAAGTAAGACACAAATTCTTTAGTTCAAATCCTTCTGATAAAAAAAAAAGCGGGATTCCTGATTATTCAGGGTTTAATCGAATCCTATGTATGGGTCATTTTAATTTCATATATCCTGCTATTCTCCACGAGAATTCGGATTTATTGGCAAAGAGGCGAAGAAATAGATTAATCATTCCATTCCAATCGATTCAAGAACGAGACAAAGAACTACGAATGCTCCCTTCCGGTATCTCGATTGAAATACCTCTCAATGGCATTTTTTGTAGAAATAGTATTCTTGCTTATTTCGATGATCCTCAATACAGAAAAAAGAGTTCAGGAATTACTAAATATAGGACTATAGGAGTTCATTCCATTTTCAAAAAAGAGGATTTAATTGAGTATCGAGGAGTCAAAGAATTCAAGCCAAAATACCAAATGAAAGTTGATCGATTTTTTTTCATTCCCGAGGAAGTGCATATTTTACCTGAATCTTCTTCCATAATGGTACGGAACAATAGTATCATTGGAGTAGATACACCAATCACTGTCAATATAAGAAGTCGAGTAGGCGGATTGGTTCGAGTGGAGAAGAAAAAAAAAAGGATTGAATTCAAAATATTTTCTGGGGATATCTATTTTCCTGGAGAGATGGATAAGATATCCCGACACAGCGGCATCTTGATACCACTCGGAACGGTAAAAAAAAAGAATTCTACGGAATCCAAAAAATTGAAAAATTGGATCTATGTCCAATGGATCACACCTACGAAGAAAAAGTATTTTGTTTTAGTTCGACCCGTAATTCTATATGAAATAGCGGATGGTATAAATTTAGTAAAACTTTTCCCCCAGGATCTGTTGCAGGAAAGGGATAATCTGGAACTTAAAGTTGTCAATTATATTCTTTATGGAAATGGAAAACCAATTCAGGGAATTTCTGACACAAGCATTCAATTAGTTCGGACTTGTTTAGTCTTGAATTGGGATCGAGACAAAAAGATTTCTTCTATTGAAGAGACCCGCGCTTCTTTTGTTGAAGTAAGTACAAATGGTTTGATTCGATATTTTCTAAGAATTGACTTAGTGAAATCCCATATTTCGTATATCAGAAAAAGGAATGATCTCTCCGGTTCAAGATTGATCGCTGATAATGAGTCAGATCGCACTAATATCAATCCATTTTATTCTATTTATTCCAAGGCAAAGATTCAACAACCACTTAGCCAAAATCACGTAACTATTCGTATGTTGTTGAATAGAAATAAGGAATGCCGATCTTTAATAATTTTATCATCGAATCATTGTTTTCAAATGGCCCCATTCAACGATGTAAAATATCACAATGGGATAAAAGAATCAATTAAAAGAGATCCTCTAATTCCAATTAGGAATTCGTTAGGCCCTTTAGGAATAGCCCTTCAAGTTGCAAAGTTTTATTCATTTTTTTACCGCTTAATAACTCATAATCAGATCTCGATAACTAAATATTTGCAACTTGACAATTTAAAGGAAACTTTTCAAGTATTTAAATATTATTTAATGGGCGAAAACGGGAGAATTTATAAGCCTGATCTATGCAGTAACATCGTTTTGAATCCATTCCATTTTAATTGGCATGTTCTCTATTCTTGTGAAAAAAGATGTACAATAATTAACCTTGGGCAATTTCTTTGTGAAAATGTGTGTATAGCTAAAAACGAACCACACCTAAAATCGGGTCAAGTTCTAATTGTTCAAATGGATTCTGTAGTAATAAGATCGGCTAACCCTTATTTGGCGACTCCAGGAGCAACTGTTCATGGCCATTATGGAGAAATGCTTTATGAAGGAGATATATTACTTACATTTATATATGAAAAATCGAGATCTGGTGATATAACACAGGGTCTTCCAAAAGTGGAACAGGTATTAGAAGTGCGTTCGATTGATTCAATATCGATGAATCTAGAAAAGAGAGTTGAGGGTTGGAACGAGCATATAACAAGAATTCTTGGCATTCCCTGGGGATTCTTGATTGGTGCTGAGCTAATTATTGCGCAAAGTCGTATTTCCTTGGTTAATAAGATCCAAAAGGTTTATCGATCCCAGGGGGTGCAGATCCATAATAGACATATAGAAATTATTGTGCGTCAAATAACATCAAAAGTATTGGTTTCAGAAGATGGAATGTCTAATGTTTTTTCACCCGGTGAACTCATTGGATTGTTGCGAGCTGAACGAACGGGACGTGCTTTGGAAGAAGCGATCTTTTACCGAGCCCTATTATTGGGAATAACGAAAACATCTCTGAATACTCAAAGTTTTATATCCGAAGCGAGTTTTCAAGAAACTTCTCGAGTTTTAGCAAAGGCCGCTCTCCGGGGTCGTATCGATTGGTTGAAAGGTCTGAAAGAGAACGTTGTTTTAGGAGGGACGATACCCGTTGGTACCGGATTCAAAAGATTAATGCACCGTTCAAGGCCAAGGCAACATAACAAGATTACTTTGAAAAAAGAAAAATTTTCGAGGGAGAAATGAGAGATATTTTGTTCCACCACAGAGAATTATTTGATTTTTTCATTTCAAAGAATTTATGTGATATATCAGAGCAATCCTTTTGAGGATTTAATCATTCCTAAGACGGATTCATCCCTTTCCTTTCAACGCGGTCATTTTATTTGGTAATAGTAATAAAGATAATAACGAATAGAAAAAAAATGAATGGCCTGATCTGATCGTGTATCAACGGCCAATCTTCGGTAGAAGAGAAGGTTCCATCGGAACAATTTTTTATTTCTATTTCAGGATACCTGATCTCTTTTTTTTTTTTATTTGAAAAAAAAAAAAGAGAGAGAAAGTGTGGGGATAAATGACAAAAAGATATTGGAACATAACTTTGGAAGAGATGATGGAAGCAGGAGTTCATTTTGGCCATGGTACTAGGAAATGGAATCCTAGAATGGCACCTTATATATCCGCAAAGCGTAAGGGTATTCATATTACAAATCTTACTAGAACTGCTCGTTTTTTATCAGAAGCTTGTGATTTAGTTTTTGATGCAGCAAGTAGTGGAAAACAATTCTTAATTGTTGGTACCAAAAAAAAAGCAGCTGATTCAGTAGCGCGGGCTGCAATAAGAGCTCGGTGTCATTATGTTAATAAAAAATGGATCGGTGGTATGTTAACGAATTGGTATACTACAGAAAGGAGACTTCATAAGTTCAGGGACTTGAAAACGAAACAAATGATGGGGAGACTCAACTGTCTTCCGAAAAGAGATGCCGCTATGGCGAAGAGACAATTATCTCGCTTGGAAACATATCTGGGCGGCATTAAATATATGACGGGGTTACCCGATATTGTAATAATTGTTGATCAGCAAGAAGAATATAGGGCTCTTCAAGAATGTATCACTTTGGGAATTCCAACGATTTGTTTAATTGATACAAATTGTGAACCGGATCTCGCGGATTTTTCGATTCCAGCTAATGATGATGCTATAGCTTCAATCCGATTAATTCTTACCAAATTAGTATTTGCAATTTGTGAGGGTCGTTCTAGCTATATACGAAATTCTTGATTAATAATAAGATAAATAAATTATTTGGTTTGGGGAACTCCATAGATTTATGGAATCGGTTACTATACTATTACTGAATCGCGCAAAATAACCGGAGATATTATGTGATTAGTTGGTATTCAAAATCAAAAAATCAAGTAGACAAGCCGAAAAAGAGATGGTTGAATCAAAATAATTCCTTTTAAAGTTGTATTTCTTTCAGAGGGCAATATGAATGTTCTATTATGTTCCATCAACACATTAAAAAGATTATACGATATATCGGCTGTGGAAGTAGGCCAACATTTCTATTGGCAAATAGGGGGTTTCCAAGTCCATGCCCAAGTACTTATTACTTCTTGGGTTGTAATTGCTATTTTATTAGTTTCAGCCATTATAGCTGTTCGAAATCCACAAACCATTCCTACTGACGGTCAGAATTTCTTTGAGTATGTCCTTGAATTCATTCGAGACGTGAGCAAAACTCAGATTGGAGAAGAATATGGTCCGTGGGTTCCCTTTATTGGAACTATGTTTCTATTTATTTTTGTTTCTAATTGGTC
>CM032338.1:2500-10000 GCA_019022615.1 Acacia melanoxylon | reverse complement strand
TTTTTAGATACTTTAAGGGAAAAAAAGAAAGAGTAATAATAAATGACATTCTTATGTTTGATCTTGTTTCAATAACAAGTAATTTTTTCAGATCAAATAAATCTTTTTTATCCAGAATTCATGGGAACAAAAAAGGCCCGGCTAGGTACTAACCTGGCCGGGCTGAAAAAACAAGTTTTTTTATTCTTTAAATTTATTCTATAATTTTCTATATATAATATATATAATAGAATATGTTATATAATAGAATATATATAGAATTCTAATTCTATAAATTCTATAATCTATAAATAGAAAAATAGAATATTATTCTATAAACTATAAATAATAATATTCTAATAAATTAGTATAATTCTAATATATTAGAATAAAGTTATTATAATAATTTATACTAATTTTATTTTAATAATCTTTTAAATCTTTTAATTAAACATATATTTATTATTTTATTATTTATATTATTTGTTTATGTTTTTTATTATATTCTTTTTTTTTTAGATTCTTTATTAGTTATTAGTTAGATTATTTATTATATAGAGTATTCTAATTTTATTATTCTATAGAATAATAAAATTATATATTATATATATTATATAAATATAGAATAGAGATAAGATAGAAATATCAAATTTAGAGATAAGATAGAAATATCAAATTAAATAAATAAAAAAGAAAAGAAAGGGCCCTTTTCAATTGGTTTTCAATTGGGGAGAGATGGCTGAGTGGACTAAAGCGTCGGATTGCTAATCCGTTGTACGAATTTTTCGTACCGAGGGTTCGAATCCCTCTCTTTCCGTTTTCATCAATGATTTGGTATCTTATTTACCTTTTTTTTTCTTTTTCATTTTTGAAATATTGAAAATAGAATATAAATATTGATTTCTAATTGATTTATATTTCATTTTGATTTCTAATTTTTATATTTAATATATTTCTATATTGAATTTTCTAAATTTAGTTTAATAAATTTAGAAATATATTTCTAATTTATATTTAGAATTTCTAAAAGTTAAAATTGAAAGATGAAAATGGATAATAAGAATATTTAAAAATCAAGCACAAGCAAGGAAAACACAGAAAACAAAAGAATAAAAAATCATATTTTTTATTCTTCACGTCCCGGATTACGTCCTGGATCGTTAGATAGGAATCCGAAGATGAAAAGAGAAACAAAGAATATCACTACCGTGTAAACAAAAAGTTTTAGAGTAAGCATTACACAATCTCCAAGATCATAAAAAAAAAAATAAAGAGAATAGATTCTCCTATAGTACACATGAGGATTCACACTGTAAAACTTATCTGATCTTATAAATCAAGATTATTAAAATGTTCGACTCTTCGAATAAATTATGAATTTTTCTAGGACAGTATTAGTATTCAAATTAAGGATCTCATCGAAAACTTACAGCAGCTTGCCAAACAAAAGCTAAGAGAAAAAAGAGTACAGGTATTACTGGCATAATATCTACAATCGGATTCAAAAAAGCATAGGCTTCAGGTAATTTCGCGAAGAAAAAACTACTTGAATAAAGAGCAGAGTTAATACAAATACAGACCAAACTAAAGATATTAAGCATAACAAATATTTTGTTCTTTAAGATAATTGTATTTTTTCTTTTTTTGAATTCAATAAAAAAAAATTCAAATTAAGTTAATATTATTAAGTATTAAGATTCAGTTTCTATTTTTAGTTTCCATTTTTAAGTTTATATTATTATTAATATATTATATTCTGAATTTTCTAATAAATGGATTTTCAATTTCATTTCTTTTTTTTTTTTTAATATTAATAAGAATTAATATTAAAAAAAAAAAAGAATAATGAATTTTTTATTTATTTTATTTAATTAATATTAAAATATTAATAGGTTAATAAGAAATCAAAATAATAAAATAATAAAAAAAATCGAATACGAATATTAGACTAAAATAGAATAATATTAGAATACAAAAATAAAATAGAATGAATATAGAAAAATAGAATGAATATAGAATATAATATATAGAAGAAAAAAAATCGAATTAATTACGAATAAAATGATGAATCAAATAACAAAAAAAGTAGACCAAAAAAATCCTTCTTTGATTTGAACTTATCAAATTCAAAATCTTTCCATTCTGAAATAAAAAGAAATAAAAAATAGAAGAAATCAGACTTTCATGCAATATCTTAATTGAATTATATGTAATGATCAATAATTTCAGTTTCATTCTATATCTAGACATATCAAAATTATAGCAACAATTTATTCTATAGATATTTAGATATTTGGACTGGAATTGACGAACAACCAATATCAATAATAGTGTTTAGTAGTGTCGAATAGAAATAAAAATGGGGCGTGGCCAAGCGGTAAGGCAACGGGTTTTGGTCCCGCTATTCGGAGGTTCGAATCCTCCCGTCCCAGAGCATATCCATTCATGATATATATCATATCTGAATATAAATTATATATCATAATAAAGATTGCCCCTTTTTGAGAAACCTTTTGTTTAAGAGTATATAATGTTTAAGAGTATATAATATTGGGTAGAATGTGATTCTTCTTTTTTTTTTTTATGATTCATCTCTAAATCGAGTCACTTTGAAAATGTAGATTCAAAAAGAACTTCTTTTTTTTTATTTGTATTGTATATGTATATTCAAAATTTATATTATTATTTTAATTTAATAAAATAGAAAATATATTAAATAAGATTTATTATTTATATATTTCTAATTTATATTTAGAATAAATTTATATATTTAAAAATATATTTCATATTGAATATTAATTAATAAATTTTTAAATTTAAATTGGATTTTGATAATAAATCAAAATCTTCTATTAAAATTTGGAATTCTAATTCTAGATTTTTTCTATTTATTTTTTTGAATAAGAATATTTTGAATCTCTATTTTTCTAAAAAATAAATAGAAATAGAATAGAAATTCTATTCCTACAATATCGAATTCATTTGAATTTTTTTTGATATTTCTTTACTTTACTTTTACTTTAGAAACCTTCCATTCATATAGAAGGAAAAATATGGATTATTATGGATCGATTGAATCAATGACTATTCATGATTTCAGAATTGAATCAATTACATGCCGGCTCCAAACTAGAGGAATGTTATGGTAAAACTTCGTTTGAAACGATGTGGTAAAAAGCAACGTGCGACTTGAAAGACATGATTACATTAGCCGTGGATTCTTACATCCACCATTTTTTCTATTATATAGAAATGAGGGTGCTCTTTCTCGACATCGTTTGTTCTATTCCACTCGAATTTCTTTTTTTGGGGAGGAGGGAGGGTTTGATGATGGAAATAGTACATGATGGAGCTCGAGTTGATTCATTTCTCAGGGGCAAGTTTCTAGGGTTAGTGAAAATTAATAAGTTCCAACAACTTCGTAAGTATATTTTCGCTATAGAAATCGAAAGGATCCAATTCGAGCAAGTTAAAAAAAAAAAGTAAAATTTGTTGGAATTGGTAAAACTATTTCGATCAAAAGTGGATCTGGGGGAATCAACCATCTATTTGTATGATTCTTTGATGGAAAGAAATAAAAAAATGGGTATGTTGCTGCCATTTTTGAAATGATTAAAGATCCTCGAAATAATGTCTAAACCCAATGATTCAAGGAAAAGCTAACGGATCGTGGAACAAGTAAATACCGTTTTCAATTGTCTCAACAACTATATTACACTGACTGAAGACAAAAAATGGATTCTAAAGCTAAAGGAGACAGACAAGAAAGGGGGTAGAGACCGCTCAATAAATGAAATAAAATACCTAACTCAAGGTTTTGTTTTCCTTTGAGTTATTTGAGAGTTATCCAACTTGAGTTATGAGGTTGCGAATACGAGTGATTTTTTTGGGGGAAAGAATAGAAAAAGTATTTAATTTTAATCATAGTCTAATTGATTTGATGATTTTATGAATCTATTTGACATCATAATTCTATACATAAACAAAATTTCGAATTTTCTCGAGCCGTACGAGGAGAAAACTTCTTATACGTTTCTAGGGGGGGTGTATTGTTTATCTATATCTATCCCAATGAGCCGTTTATCGAATCGTTGCAATTGATGTTCGATCCCGAAGAGAGGGGAGAGATCTTCGGAGAGTGGGTTTTTATGATCCGATAAAGAATCAAACCTATTTAAATATTCCTATTATTCTATATTTCCTTGAAAAGGGCGCTCAACCTACAGGAACTGTTCAGGATATTTCAAAAAAGGCGGGTGTTTTTATGGAACTTAATCCTAATCAACAAACGAAATTCAATTTAAATAAATAAAAAAAAAAAGAAAAAGAGGGTGTGGAAGACTTTTATGTAGATTTTTATAATCTTTTTCTCTCTTATCTCCCCCCCCCCCGCTCTCTTGTTCTATTCATACCGAATTTTGGATTTTTTATTGCCGCCATAGAATGCTGTTTTTTATAACCACAAAAATCCTTTTTTTTTGATAATATAAAAATAAATTAAATTAAGTAAAAAATAAAAATTATTTTTAATAAATTCTATTTAATTATATTATATATATTTTATTTATATATTTTATTAATTTTCATTTTTTTTATTATATAAATTAGATAATTAATTTATATAATTAATTATATATTTATATATATTTTTTTTTATATTCTATTTTTTTTTTCTTAGTATTTATTATTTTTTATTATTCATTTGTAATTTGAATTAAATTCAATTGGATCTCAATTGGTATTTATTCAATTTAATAGTTAAGTTTTTTATTTTAAATTCGTTTATTTTATTCATTGTATTCTTTTTTCAACATTAATATTAATATTGACAACAGTGTATCAAACAAATATAATCTATAATCCGATCGTGAATAAATGGATCCTTTTATTCGCATTCCATAGGATTTTTTTTTACTTAGATGGGTTCGTTGGATTTTCTGTGATAGAAAGAAGAAAAGAAGTTCTTTAATTAAAAAAAAGAACTTCTTTTCTTTCTTTATTTCTTTCTATTTTCTTTATATTCTATATCTATATTATTTAATATTATAATATCATAATAATAATATAATACATATATAAAATACTAAAAATAATATAGATATAGAATAGGATATATATATAATACATATATAAAATACTAAAAATAATATAGATATAGAATAGGATATATATATAATACATATATAAAATACTAAAAATAATATAGATATATAATAGAATATAATAAAGAATATAATAAAATAAATAGAATAATAATATATAATATATATAAAATAATAAAAATAATATAGATAGATAATAGATAGATAATAGCATCTAATAAAGAATATAATAATTAATAATCTAAATTCTAAATTAGAAATTGGAATAGAATATAAATAATTAAATAAAAAAAATGAAAAAAATGTATAACGTATAACATAGGCGACAAAGAGGCGGTCTATAAATTGTTATTTTCTTTTTTTATCTCTTATCTGAGTGTTATCTGAGAAAATCTCTTGTATTTTAATCTGATCTGAACATTTTTATGTTTTTATGTTCAGAATCGATTCGACTTCGACATTTAAAATATTTTTTCTGGATTCTGGATTTTCTATTTTAATGGAATATTCTTTTTTATTATCCAATTCAATCTTTTTATTTATTTTGATTGCGGTTGTATCTACACATCTTATTAGTTTTTTTTAGTTTCTTTTTTTAGGGTTGCTAACTCAATGGTAGAGTACTCGGCTTTTAAGTGCGACTCAAATTTTTACACATTTCTATGAAGCAATGGATTCGTCCATACCATCGGTAGAGTTTGTAAGACCGCGACTGATCCAGAAAGGAATGAATGGAAAAAGCAGCATGTCGTATCAATGGAGAATTCTAAGAATATTTCATTTTTTTTGGATCGGGCCCAAATCCATGTTTGTATTCTTGGCTCGCAACAAAAGAAATTCACAGTTGGGTTGAATTAATAAATGGATAGAGTTTGGTGACTCCAATTATAGGGAAACAAAAAGGAACGAGCTTTTGTTTTGAATTTGAATGATTCCCCCATCTAATTATACGTTAAAAATATAAAATATTAGTACTTGATGGGGGAAAAGCTTTTCCCATGAATGGATTATTGATTTTTGTTATGAATCCTAACTATTAGCTATTCTCCATTATAATTAGATTATGGGGTGGCGATAAATGTGTAGAAGAAAGAGTATATTGATAAAGATCTTTTTTTTTTTTTCCAAAATCAAAAGAGCGATTGGGTTGAGAAAATAAAGGATTTCTAACTATCTTGTTATCCTAGAACGAACATAAAACAATTAGATGGAAAAAGCGAGTAGAGAGAGTCCGTTGATGAGTCTTACTTGTTTTCTAGGTATCTCTTTTTTTTATTAGAATAGAATACCCTGTTTTGACTGTATCGCACTATGTATTATTTGATAACCCAATAAATCTTCGATCCTCGGCCCAAATCAAATTTCAAAAAATGGAGGAATTTCAAGTATATTTAGAACTAGATAGATCTCGTCAACATGACTTCCTATACCCACTTATTTTTCGGGAGTATATTTTTGCACTTGCTTACGATCATGGTTTAAATAGTTCCATTTTGGTGCAAAATCTAGGTTATGACAATAAATCTAGTTTACTAATTGTAAAACGTTTAATTACTCGAATGTATCACCAGAATCATTTGATTATTTCTGCTAATAATTCTAACAAAAACCCATTTTGGGGGTACAACAAGAATTTGTATTCTCAAATAATATCAGAGGGGCTTGCCGTCAGTGTGGAAATTCCATTTTCCCTACAATTAATCTCTTCCTTAGAGAAGGCAGAAATTATAAAATCCTATAATTTACGATCAATTCATTCAATATTTCCTTTTTTTGAGGAAAAATTTCCATATTTAAATTATGTGTCAGATGTACAAATACCCTACCCTATACATCTGGAAATCTTGATTCAAACCCTTCGATACTGGGTGAAAGATGCCTCCTCCTTTCATTTATTAAGGCTCTTTCTTTATGAGTATTGTAATTGGAATAGTCTTATTACTCCAAAAAAAAGGATTTCTACTTTTTCAAAAAGTAATCCAAGATTTTTCCTGTTCCTATATAATTTTTATGTATGTGAATACGAATCCATCTTTCTTTTTCTCCGTAACAAATCTTCTTATTTACGATTAACATCTTCTGGAGTCTTTTTTGAACGAATCTATTTCTATGCAAAAATAGAACATTTTGTAGAAGTCTTTGATAAGGATTTTCCGTCCACCCTATGGTTCTTCAAGGACCCTTTCATTCATTATGTTAGATATCAAGGAAAATCCATTCTAGCTTCAAAGAATACGCCCTTTTTGATGAAAAAATGGAAATACTATCTTATCCATTTATGGCAATGTCATTTTTTTGTTTGGTCTCAACCAGGAAAGATTCATATAAACCAATTATCCGAGCATTCATTTTACTTTTTGGGTTATTTTTCAAATGTGCGGCTAAATCCTTCAGTGGTACGGAGTCAAATGTTGGAAAA
>JAFJYJ010000132.1:800000-811147 GCA_019022615.1 Acacia melanoxylon | reverse complement strand
CCTGGGCCTGGGCCTGGGCCTGGGCCTGGGCCTGGGCCTGGGCCTGGGCCTGGGCCTGGGCCTGGGCCTGGGCCTGGGCCTGGGCCTGGGCCTGGGCCTGGGCCTGGGCCTGGGCCTGGGCCTGGGCCTGGGCCCTGGGCCTGGGCCTGGGCCTGGGCCTGGGCCTGGGCCTGGGCCTGGGCCTGGGCCTGGGCCTGGGCCTGGGCCTGGGCCTGGGCCTGGGCCTGGGCCTGGGCCTGGGCCTGGGCCTGGGCCTGGGCCTGGGCCTGGGCCTGGGCCTGGGCCTGGGCCTGGGCCTGGGCCTGGGCCTGGGCCTGGGCCTGAGCCTGGGCCTGGGCCTGGGCCTGGGCCTGGGCCTGGGCCTGGGCCTGGGCCTGGGCCTGGGCCTGGGCCTGGGCCTGGGCCTGGGCCTGGGCCTGGGCCTGGGCCTGGGCCTGGGCCTGGGCCTGGGCCTGGGCCTGGGCCTGGGCCTGGGCCTGGGCCTGGGCCTGGGCCTGGGCCTGGGCCTGGGCCTGGGCCTGGGCCTGGGCCTGGGCCTGGGCCTGGGCCTGGGCCTGGGCCTGGGCCTGGGCCTGGGCCTGGGCCTGGGCCTGGGCCTGGGCCTGGGCCTGGGCCTGGGCCCTGGGCCTGGGCCTGGGCCTGGGCCTGGGCCTGGGCCTGGGCCTGGGCCTGGGCCTGGGCCTGGGCCTGGGCCTGGGCCCTGGGCCTGGGCCTGGGCCTGGGCCTGGGCCTGGGCCTGGGCCTGGGCCTGGGCCTGGGCCTGGGCCCTGGGCCTGGGCCTGGGCCTGGGCCTGGGCCTGGGCCTGGGCCTGGGCCTGGGCCTGGGCCTGGGCCTGGGCCTGGGCCTGGGCCTGGGCCTGGGCCTGGGCCTGGGCCTGGGCCCTGGGCCTGGGCCCTGGGCCTGGGCCTGGGCCTGGGCCCTGGGCCTGGGCCAGCCTGGGCCTGGGCCTGGGCCTGGGCCTGGGCCTGGGCCCTGGGCCTGGGCCTGGGCCTGGGCCTGGGCCTGGGCCTGGGCCTGGGCCTGGGCCTGGGCCTGGGCCTGGGCCTGGGCCTGGGCCTGGGCCTGGGCCTGGGCCTGGCCTGGGCCTGGGCCTGGGCCTGGGCCTGGGCCTGGGCCTGGGCCTGGGCCTGGGCCTGGGCCTGGGCCTGGGCCTGGGCCTGGGCCTGGGCCTGGGCCTGGGCCTGGGCCTGGGCCTGGGCCTGGGCCTGGGCCTGGGCCTGGGCCTGGGCCTGGGCCTGGGCCTGGGCCTGGGCCTGGGCCTGGGCCTGGGCCTGGGCCTGGGCCTGGGCCTGGGCCCTGGGCCTGGGCCTGGGCCTGGGCCTGGGCCTGGGCCTGGGCCTGGGCCTGGGCCTGGGCCTGGGCCTGGGCCTGGGCCTGGGCCTGGGCCTGGGCCTGGGCCTGGGCCTGGGCCTGGGCCTGGGCCCTGGGCCTGGGCCTGGGCCTGGGCCTGGGCCTGGGCCTGGGCCTGGGCCTGGGCCTGGGCCCTGGGCCTGGGCCTGGGCCCTGGGCCTGGGCCTGGGCCTGGGCCTGGGCCTGGGCCTGGGCCTGGGCCTGGGCCTGGGCCTGGGCCTGGGCCTGGGCCTGGGCCTGGGCCTGGGCCTGGGCCTGGGCCTGGGCCTGGGCCTGGGCCTGGGCCTGGGCCTGGGCCTGGGCCTGGGCCTGGGCCTGGGCCTGGGCCTGGGCCTGGGCCTGGGCCTGGGCCTGGGCCTGGGCCTGGGCCTGGGCCTGGGCCTGGGCCTGGGCCTGGGCCTGGGCCTGGGCCTGGGCCTGGGCCTGGGCCTGGGCCTGGGCCTGGGCCTGGGCCTGGGCCTGGGCCTGGGCCTGGGCCTGGGCCTGGGCCTGGGCCTGGGCCTGGGCCTGGGCCTGGGCCTGGGCCTGGGCCTGGGCCTGGGCCTGGGCCTGGGCCCTGGGCCTGGGCCTGGGCCTGGGCCCTGGGCCTGGGCCTGGGCCTGGGCCTGGGCCTGGGCCTGGGCCTGGGCCTGGGCCCTGGGCCCTGGGCCTGGGCCTGGGCCTGGGCCTGGGCCTGGGCCTGGGCCTGGGCCTGGGCCTGGGCCTGGGCCTGGGCCTGGGCCTGGGCCTGGGCCTGGGCCTGGGCCTGGGCCTGGGCCTGGGCCTGGGCCTGGGCCTGGGCCTGGGCCTGGGCCTGGGCCTGGGCCTGGGCCTGGGCCTGGGCCTGGGCCTGGGCCTGGGCCTGGGCCTGGGCCTGGGCCTGGCCTGGGCCCTGGGCCTGGGCCTGGGCCTGGGCCTGGGCCTGGGCCTGGGCCTGGGCCTGGGCCTGGGCCTGGGCCTGGGCCTGGGCCTGGGCCTGGGCCTGGGCCTGGGCCTGGGCCTGGGCCTGGGCCTGGGCCTGGGCCTGGGCCTGGGCCTGGGCCTGGGCCTGGGCCTGGGCCTGGGCCTGGGCCTGGGCCTGGGCCTGGGCCTGGGCCTGGGCCTGGGCCTGGGCCTGGGCCTGGGCCTGGGCCTGGGCCTGGGCCTGGGCCTGGGCCTGGGCCTGGGCCTGGGCCTGGGCCTGGGCCTGGGCCTGGGCCTGGGCCTGGGCCTGGGCCTGGGCCCTGGGCCTGGGCCTGGGCCTGGGCCTGGGCCTGGGCCTGGGCCTGGGCCTGGGCCTGGGCCTGGGCCTGGGCCTGGGCCTGGGCCTGGGCCTGGGCCTGGGCCTGGGCCTGGGCCTGGGCCTGGGCCTGGGCCTGGGCCTGGGCCTGGGCCTGGGCCTGGGCCTGGGCCTGGGCCTGGGCCTGGCCTGGGCCTGGGCCTGGGCCCTGGGCCTGGGCCTGGGCCTGGGCCTGGGCCTGGGCCTGGGCCTGGGCCTGGGCCTGGGCCTGGGCCTGGGCCTGGGCCTGGGCCTGGGCCTGGGCCTGGGCCTGGGCCTGGGCCTGGGCCTGGGCCTGGGCCTGGGCCTGGGCCTGGGCCTGGGCCTGGGCCTGGGCCTGGGCCTGGGCCTGGGCCTGGGCCTGGGCCCTGGGCCTGGGCCTGGGCCTGGGCCTGGGCCTGGGCCTGGGCCTGGGCCTGGGCCTGGGCCTGGGCCTGGGCCTGGGCCTGGGCCTGGGCCTGGGCCTGGGCCTGGGCCCCTGGGCCTGGGCCTGGGCCTGGGCCTGGGCCTGGGCCTGGGCCTGGGCTGGGCCTGGGCCTGGGCCTGGGCCTGGGCCTGGGCCTGGGCCTGGGCCTGGGCCTGGGCCTGGGCCTGGGCCTGGGCCCTGGGCCTGGGCCTGGGCCTGGGCCTGGGCCTGGGCCTGGGCCTGGGCCTGGCCTGGGCCTGGGCCTGGGCCTGGGCCTGGGCCTGGGCCTGGGCCTGGGCCTGGGCCCTGGGCCTGGGCCTGGGCCTGGGCCTGGGCCTGGGCCTGGGCCTGGGCCTGGGCCTGGGCCTGGGCCTGGGCCTGGGCCTGGGCCTGGGCCCTGGGCCTGGGCCTGGGCCTGGGCCTGGGCCTGGGCCTGGGCCTGGGCCTGGGCCTGGGCCTGGGCCTGGGCCTGGGCCTGGGCCTGGGCCTGGGCCTGGGCCTGGGCCTGGGCCTGGGCCTGGGCCTGGGCCTGGGCCTGGGCCTGGGCCTGGGCCTGGGCCTGGGCCTGGGCCTGGGCCTGGGCCTGGGCCTGGGCCTGGGCCTGGGCCTGGGCCTGGGCCTGGGCCTGGGCCTGGGCCTGGGCCTGGGCCTGGGCCTGGGCCTGGGCCTGGGCCTGGGCCTGGGCCTGGGCCTGGGCCTGGGCCTGGGCCTGGGCCTGGGCCTGGGCCTGGGCCTGGGCCTGGGCCTGGGCCTGGGCCTGGGCCTGGGCCTGGGCCTGGGCCTGGGCCTGGGCCTGGGCCTGGGCCTGGGCCTGGGCCTGGGCCTGGGCCTGGGCCTGGGCCTGGGCCTGGGCCTGGGCCTGGGCCTGGGCCTGGGCCTGGGCCTGGGCCTGGGCCTGGGCCTGGGCCTGGGCCTGGGCCTGGGCCTGGGCCTGGGCCTGGGCCTGGGCCTGGGCCTGGGCCTGGGCCTGGGCCTGGGCCTGGGCCTGGGCCTGGGCCTGGGCCTGGGCCTGGGCCTGGGCCTGGGCCTGGGCCTGGGCCTGGGCCTGGGCCTGGGCCTGGGCCTGGGCCTGGGCCTGGGCCTGGGCCTGGGCCTGGGCCTGGGCCTGGGCCTGGGCCTGGGCCTGGGCCTGGGCCTGGGCCTGGGCCTGGGCCTGGGCCTGGGCCTGGGCCTGGGCCTGGGCCTGGGCCTGGGCCTGGGCCTGGGCCTGGGCCTGGGCCTGGGCCTGGGCCTGGGCCTGGGCCTGGGCCTGGGCCTGGGCCTGGGCCTGGGCCTGGGCCTGGGCCTGGGCCTGGGCCTGGGCCTGGGCCTGGGCCTGGGCCTGGGCCTGGGCCTGGGCCCTGGGCCTGGGCCTGGGCCTGGGCCTGGGCCTGGGCCTGGGCCTGGGCCTGGGCCTGGGCCTGGGCCTGGGCCTGGGCCTGGGCCTGGGCCTGGGCCTGGGCCTGGGCCTGGGCCTGGGCCTGGGCCTGGGCCTGGGCCTGGGCCTGGGCCTGGGCCTGGGCCTGGGCCTGGGCCTGGGCCTGGGCCTGGGCCCTGGGCCTGGGCCTGGGCCTGGGCCTGGGCCTGGGCCCTGGGCCTGGGCCTGGGCCTGGGCCTGGGCCTGGGCCTGGGCCTGGGCCTGGGCCTGGGCCTGGGCCTGGGCCTGGGCCTGGGCCTGGGCCTGGGCCTGGGCCTGGGCCTGGGCCTGGGCCTGGGCCTGGGCCTGGGCCTGGGCCTGGGCCTGGGCCTGGGCCTGGGCCTGGGCCTGGGCCTGGGCCTGGGCCTGGGCCTGGGCCTGGGCCTGGGCCCTGGGCCTGGGCCTGGGCCTGGGCCTGGGCCTGGGCCTGGGCCTGGGCCTGGGCCTGGGCCTGGGCCTGGGCCTGGGCCTGGGCCTGGGCCTGGGCCTGGGCCTGGGCCTGGGCCTGGGCCTGGGCCTGGGCCTGGGCCTGGGCCTGGGCCTGGGCCTGGGCCTGGGCCTGGGCCTGGGCCTGGGCCTGGGCCTGGGCCTGGGCCTGGGCCTGGGCCTGGGCCTGGGCCTGGGCCTGGGCCTGGGCCTGGGCCTGGGCCTGGGCCTGGGCCTGGGCCTGGGCCTGGGCCTGGGCCTGGGCCTGCCCTGGGCCTGGGCCTGGGCCTGGGCCTGGGCCTGGGCCTGGGCCTGGGCCTGGGCCTGGGCCTGGGCCTGGGCCTGGGCCTGGGCCTGGGCCTGGGCCTGGGCCTGGGCCTGGGCCTGGGCCTGGGCCTGGGCCTGGGCCTGGGCCTGGGCCTGGGCCTGGGCCTGGGCCTGGGCCTGGGCCTGGGCCTGGGCCCTGGGCCTGGGCCTGGGCCTGGGCCTGGGCCTGGGCCTGGGCCTGGGCCTGGGCCTGGGCCTGGGCCTGGGCCTGGGCCTGGGCCTGGGCCTGGGCCTGGGCCCTGGGCCTGGGCCTGGGCCTGGGCCTGGGCCTGGGCCTGGGCCTGGGCCTGGGCCTGGGCCTGGGCCTGGGCCTGGGCCTGGGCCTGGGCCTGGGCCTGGGCCTGGGCCTGGGCCTGGGCCTGGGCCTGGGCCTGGGCCTGGGCCTGGGCCTGGGCCTGGGCCCTGGGCCTGGGCCTGGGCCTGGGCCTGGGCCTGGGCCTGGGCCTGGGCCTGGGCCTGGGCCTGGGCCTGGGCCTGGGCCTGGGCCTGGGCCTGGGCCTGGGCCTGGGCCTGGGCCTGGGCCTGGGCCTGGGCCTGGGCCTGGGCCTGGGCCTGGGCCTGGGCCTGGGCCTGGGCCTGGGCCTGGGCCTGGGCCTGGGCCTGGGCCTGGGCCTGGGCCTGGGCCTGGGCCTGGGCCTGGGCCTGGGCCTGGGCCTGGGCCTGGGCCTGGGCCTGGGCCTGGGCCTGGGCCTGGGCCTGGGCCTGGGCCTGGGCCTGGGCCTGGGCCTGGGCCTGGGCCTGGGCCCTGGGCCTGGGCCTGGGCCTGGGCCTGGGCCTGGGCCTGGGCCTGGGCCTGGGCCTGGGCCTGGGCCTGGGCCTGGGCCTGGGCCTGGGCCTGGGCCTGGGCCTGGGCCTGGGCCTGGGCCTGGGCCTGGGCCTGGGCCTGGGCCTGAGCCTGGGCCTGGGCCTGGGCCTGGGCCTGGGCCTGGGCCTGGGCCTGGGCCTGGGCCTGGGCCTGGGCCTGGGCCTGGGCCTGGGCCTGGGCCTGGGCCTGGGCCTGGGCCTGGGCCTGGGCCTGGGCCTGGGCCTGGGCCTGGGCCTGGGCCTGGGCCTGGGCCTGGGCCTGGGCCTGGGCCTGGGCCTGGGCCTGGGCCTGGGCCTGGGCCTGGGCCTGGGCCTGGGCCTGGGCCTGGGCCTGGGCCTGGGCCTGGGCCTGGGCCTGGGCCTGGGCCTGGGCCTGGGCCTGGGCCTGGGCCTGGGCCTGGGCCTGGGCCTGGGCCTGGGCCTGGGCCTGGGCTGGGCCTGGGCCTGGGCCTGGGCCTGGGCCTGGGCCTGGGCCTGGGCCTGGGCCTGGGCCTGGGCCTGGGCCTGGGCCTGGGCCTGGGCCTGGGCCTGGGCCTGGGCCTGGGCCTGGGCCTGGGCCTGGGCCTGGGCCTGGGCCTGGGCCTGGGCCTGGGCCTGGGCCTGGGCCTGGGCCTGGGCCTGGGCCTGGGCCTGGGCCTGGGCCTGGGCCTGGGCCTGGGCCTGGGCCTGGGCCCTGGGCCTGGGCCTGGGCCTGGGCCTGGGCCTGGGCCTGGGCCTGGGCCTGGGCCTGGGCCTGGGCCTGGGCCTGGGCCTGGGCCTGGGCCTGGGCCTGGGCCTGGGCCTGGGCCTGGGCCTGGGCCTGGGCCTGGGCCTGGGCCTGGGCCTGGGCCTGGGCCTGGGCCTGGGCCTGGGCCTGGGCCTGGGCCTGGGCCTGGGCCTGGGCCTGGGCCTGGGCCTGGGCCTGGGCCTGGGCCTGGGCCTGGGCCTGGGCCTGGGCCTGGGCCTGGGCCTGGGCCTGGGCCTGGGCCTGGGCCTGGGCCTGGGCCTGGGCCTGGGCCTGGGCCTGGGCCTGGGCCTGGGCCTGGGCCTGGGCCTGGGCCTGGGCCCTGGGCCTGGGCCTGGGCCTGGGCCTGGGCCCTGGGCCTGGGCCTGGGCCTGGGCCTGGGCCTGGGCCTGGGCCTGGGCCTGCCTGGGCCTGGGCCTGGGCCTGGGCCTGGGCCTGGGCCTGGGCCTGGGCCTGGGCCTGGGCCTGGGCCTGGGCCTGGGCCTGGGCCTGGGCCTGGGCCTGGGCCTGGGCCTGGGCCTGGGCCTGGGCCTGGGCCTGGGCCTGGGCCTGGGCCTGGGCCTGGGCCTGGGCCTGGGCCTGGGCCTGGGCCTGGGCCTGGGCCTGGGCCTGGGCCTGGGCCTGGGCCTGGGCCTGGGCCTGGGCCTGGGCCTGGGCCTGGGCCTGGGCCTGGGCCTGGGCCTGGGCCTGGGCCTGGGCCTGGGCCTGGGCCTGGGCCTGGGCCTGGGCCTGGGCCTGGGCCTGGGCCTGGGCCTGGGCCTGGGCCTGGGCCTGGCCTGCCTGGGCCTGGGCCTGGGCCTGGGCCTGGGCCTGGGCCTGGGCCTGGGCCTGGGCCTGGGCCTGGGCCTGGGCCTGGGCCTGGGCCTGGGCCTGGGCCTGGGCCTGGGCCTGGGCCTGGGCCTGGGCCTGGGCCTGGGCCTGGGCCTGGGCCTGGGCCTGGGCCTGGGCCTGGGCCTGGCCTGGGCCTGGGCCTGGGCCTGGGCCTGGGCCTGGGCCTGGGCCTGGGCCTGGGCCTGGGCCTGGGCCTGGGCCTGGGCCTGGGCCTGGGCCTGGGCCTGGGCCTGGGCCTGGGCCTGGGCCTGGGCCTGGGCCTGGGCCTGGGCCTGGGCCTGGGCCTGGGCCTGGGCCTGGGCCTGGGCCTGGGCCTGGGCCTGGGCCTGAGCCTGGGCCTGGGCCTGGGCCTGGGCCTGGGCCTGGGCCTGGGCCTGGGCCTGGGCCTGGGCCTGGGCCTGGGCCTGGGCCTGGGCCTGGGCCTGGGCCTGGGCCTGGGCCTGGCCTGGGCCTGGGCCTGGGCCTGGGCCTGGGCCTGGGCCTGGGCCTGGGCCTGGGCCTGGGCCTGGGCCTGGGCCTGGGCCTGGGCCTGGGCCTGGGCCTGGGCCTGGGCCTGGGCCTGGGCCTGGGCCTGGGCCTGGGCCCTGGGCCTGGGCCTGGGCCTGGGCCTGGGCCTGGGCCTGGGCCTGGGCCTGGGCCTGGGCCTGGGCCTGGGCCTGGGCCTGGGCCTGGGCCTGGGCCTGGGCCTGGGCCTGGGCCTGGGCCTGGGCCTGGGCCTGGGCCTGGGCCTGGGCCTGGGCCTGGGCCTGGGCCTGGGCCTGGGCCTGGGCCTGGGCCTGGGCCTGGGCCTGGGCCTGGGCCTGGGCCTGGGCCTGGGCCTGGGCCTGGGCCTGGGCCTGGGCCTGGGCCTGGGCCTGGGCCTGGGCCTGGGCCTGGGCCTGGGCCTGGGCCTGGGCCTGGGCCTGGGCCTGGGCCTGGGCCTGGGCCTGGGCCTGGGCCTGGGCCTGGGCCTGGGCCTGGGCCTGGGCCTGGGCCTGGGCCTGGGCCTGGGCCTGGGCCTGGGCCTGGGCCTGGGCCTGGGCCTGGGCCTGGGCCTGGGCCTGGGCCTGGGCCTGGGCCTGGGCCTGGGCCTGGGCCTGGGCCTGGGCCTGGGCCTGGGCCTGGGCCTGGGCCTGGGCCTGGGCCTGGGCCTGGGCCTGGGCCTGGGCCTGGGCCTGGGCCTGGGCCTGGGCCTGGGCCTGGGCCTGGGCCTGGGCCTGGGCCTGGGCCTGGGCCTGGGCCTGGGCCTGGGCCTGGGCCTGGGCCTGGGCCTGGGCCTGGGCCTGGGCCTGGGCCTGGGCCTGGGCCTGGGCCTGGGCCTGGGCCTGGGCCTGGGCCTGGGCCTGGGCCTGGGCCTGGGCCTGGGCCTGGGCCTGGGCCTGGGCCTGGGCCTGGGCCTGGGCCTGGGCCTGGGCCTGGGCCTGGGCCTGGGCCTGGGCCTGGGCCTGGGCCTGGGCCTGGGCCTGGGCCTGGGCCTGGGCCTGGGCCTGGGCCTGGGCCTGGGCCTGGGCCTGGGCCTGGGCCTGGGCCTGGGCCTGGGCCTGGGCCTGGGCCTGGGCCTGGGCCTGGGCCTGGGCCTGGGCCTGGGCCTGGGCCTGGGCCTGGGCCTGGGCCTGGGCCTGGGCCTGGGCCTGGGCCTGGGCCTGGGCCTGGGCCTGGGCCTGGGCCTGGGCCTGGGCCTGGGCCTGGGCCTGGGCCTGGGCCTGGGCCTGGGCCTGGGCCTGGGCCTGGGCCTGGGCCTGGGCCTGGGCCTGGGCCTGGGCCTGGGCCTGGGCCTGGGCCTGGGCCTGGGCCTGGGCCTGGGCCTGGGCCTGGGCCTGGGCCTGGGCCTGGGCCTGGGCCTGGGCCTGGGCCTGGGCCTGGGCCTGGGCCTGGGCCTGGGCCTGGGCCCTGGGCCTGGGCCTGGCCTGGGCCTGGGCCTGGGCCTGGGCCTGGGCCTGGGCCTGGGCCTGGGCCTGGGCCTGGGCCTGGGCCTGGGCCTGGGCCTGGGCCTGGGCCTGGGCCTGGGCCTGGGCCTGGGCCTGGGCCTGGGCCTGGGCCTGGGCCTGGGCCTGGGCCTGGGCCTGGGCCTGGGCCTGGGCCTGGGCCTGGGCCTGGGCCTGGGCCTGGGCCTGGGCCTGGGCCTGGGCCTGGGCCTGGGCCTGGGCCTGGGCCTGGGCCTGGGCCTGGGCCTGGGCCTGGGCCTGGGCCTGGGCCTGGGCCTGGGCCTGGGCCCTGGGCCTGGGCCTGGGCCTGGGCCTGGGCCTGGGCCTGGGCCTGGGCCTGCCCTGGGCCTGGGCCTGGGCCTGGGCCTGGGCCTGGGCCTGGGCCTGGGCCTGGGCCTGGGCCTGGGCCT
This sequence comes from Acacia melanoxylon, assembly GCA_019022615.1. Classification (NCBI taxonomy): domain Eukaryota; kingdom Viridiplantae; phylum Streptophyta; class Magnoliopsida; order Fabales; family Fabaceae; genus Acacia; species Acacia melanoxylon. The sequence goes on along the minus strand of JAFJYJ010000132.1, from coordinate 801,331 downwards.
GGGCCTGGGCCTGGGCCTGGGCCTGGGCCTGGGCCTGGGCCTGGGCCTGGGCCTGGGCCTGGGCCTGGGCCTGGGCCTGGGCCTGGGCCTGGGCCTGGGCCTGGGCCTGGGCCTGGGCCTGGGCCTGGGCCTGGGCCTGGGCCTGGGCCTGGGCCTGGGCCTGGGCCTGGGCCTGGGCCTGGGCCTGGGCCTGGGCCTGGGCCTGGGCCTGGGCCTGGGCCTGGGCCTGGGCCTGGGCCTGGGCCTGGGCCTGGGCCTGGGCCTGGGCCTGGGCCTGGGCCTGGGCCTGGGCCTGGGCCTGGGCCTGGGCCTGGGCCTGGGCCTGGGCCTGGGCCTGGGCCTGGGCCTGGGCCTGGGCCTGGGCCTGGGCCTGGGCCTGGGCCTGGGCCTGGGCCTGGGCCTGGGCCTGGGCCTGGGCCTGGGCCTGGGCCTGGGCCTGGGCCTGGGCCTGGGCCTGGGCCTGGGCCTGGGCCTGGGCCTGGGCCTGGGCCTGGGCCTGGGCCTGGGCCTGGGCCTGGGCCTGGGCCTGGGCCTGGGCCTGGGCCTGGGCCTGGGCCTGGGCCTGGGCCTGGGCCTGGGCCTGGGCCTGGGCCTGGGCCTGGGCCTGGGCCTGGGCCTGGGCCTGGGCCTGGGCCTGGGCCTGGGCCTGGGCCTGGGCCTGGGCCTGGGCCTGGGCCTGGGCCTGGGCCTGGGCCTGGGCCTGGGCCTGGGCCTGGGCCTGGGCCTGGGCCTGGGCCTGGGCCTGGGCCTGGGCCTGGGCCTGGGCCTGGGCCTGGGCCTGGGCCTGGGCCTGGGCCTGGGCCTGGGCCTGGGCCTGGGCCTGGGCCTGGGCCTGGGCCTGGGCCTGGGCCTGGGCCTGGGCCTGGGCCTGGGCCTGGGCCTGGGCCTGGGCCTGGGCCTGGGCCTGGGCCTGGGCCTGGGCCTGGGCCTGGGCCTGGGCCTGGGCCTGGGCCTGGGCCTGGGCCTGGGCCTGGGCCTGGGCCTGGGCCTGGGCCTGGGCCTGGGCCTGGGCCTGGGCCTGGGCCTGGGCCTGGGCCTGGGCCTGGGCCTGGGCCTGGGCCTGGGCCTGGGCCTGGGCCTGGGCCTGGGCCTGGGCCTGGGCCTGGGCCTGGGCCTGGGCCTGGGCCTGGGCCTGGGCCTGGGCCTGGGCCTGGGCCTGGGCCTGGGCCTGGGCCTGGGCCTGGGCCTGGGCCTGGGCCTGGGCCTGGGCCTGGGCCTGGGCCTGGGCCTGGGCCTGGGCCTGGGCCTGGGCCTGGGCCTGGGCCTGGGCCTGGGCCTGGGCCTGGGCCTGGGCCTGGGCCTGGGCCTGGGCCTGGGCCTGGGCCTGGGCC
>JAFJYJ010000132.1:600000-795000 GCA_019022615.1 Acacia melanoxylon | reverse complement strand
TACACAAACACTTGTATTGTAATAAATTCAATTCAATTCGTACTTGTACATATATGTTTGAGACACTTGTATTGTAATCAATTCAATTCAATTCGTACTTGTACATATATGTTTAAAACACTTGTATTGTAATCAACACAACATACAATTGTTGAGTTGATACAACCAACACCAACAACATGCCTATATATACAACACACACAAAATGAATTTTCCAAATTAAACTATAAAATAAATTCTCGTGAGTTCCTATAAGGTTGTCATAAGAAATTTCCATGACTATCATTTAAATCCTTGGCTCTACTAACTATCCCTTTTTACTTATTGGCTCTACTAATTATCCCTTTTTAGTTATGGGTACTTATGAGGTTGTCATGAGAAATTCTCATGACCATCATGGCTCTACTCATTATCACTTTTTAAACTCGTGGCTCTACTCATTATTCCTTTTTAAACTCGCTCTACCCATTATTCCCTTTTAAACTCGTGGCTCTACCCATTATTCCCTTTTAAAGTCGTGGCTCTACCCATTATTCCTTTTAAAGTCGTGGCTCTACCCATTATTCCTTTTTAAACTCGTGGCTCTACTCATTATTCCTTTTTTTAAACTCGTGGGTTCCTATAAGGTTGTCATGAGAATATATAACCGAGATATTGGTTCATTTATTGACCAACGAATATAATCATAATATATTATAGGATAGGATTTTAAGCCAAAGGAAAACAAACATAGAACCCAGGGCAAAGTACAAGTATTATATATATATATATATATATATATATAAGGCTAAAATCTAAAACCCACAGGACATCATATATTTATTGGCAAAAGACTTTCATACGAGATCATCACACAATTCGAAAAGGGGAGTTATGAGATAACATAATCTGGTGCCATATGTGAATTGGTCAAGATTCAACAAAAGAAGAAGAAGAAAAAAAAAATGGGACCCGCAACAACATGCTAAAAGAATACCCTAAGATTTATCTATTAAAAGCAACATGATGGTCACGAACACAGGAATGGCAAACGGAATGCCGAGAAAAAGAATAAGCACATCACGAGATGTAAGGTTGTTCTAGAGTTTAAGATTACATATAATATATTTTAGGTATAAGAACCCTATTAGGATTACCAATCAAAATTTACATAAAACTAACCCAAGACTTGTGGGGATTAGAATTACCTATCAAGATCTATATAAAATTTACCTAAGAATCATGGGATTAGGATTACCTGATGTCCGTTTTGCTAATCTCCTAGGAACTTTGACGCAAGGTACGAAAAGAGGATTTTGAGGAGATACAGTAGCGGCGATGAAAAGTGTCGGCGTTACCTAGGTTTAGGCAGTAGACCTAAATTTATAATTAGATTTTAGGGTTTAGCTATATGGGGGGGGCTGGGCTCATTAACTATTATTAATTAATAAATTATAAAACGATACAATTAAATTCTAAACTTTTATTATTACTTAACTATTGCCAATTAATAAATTATAAAATAATACGAACATTATAAATTTTTAGATTTTATTATATTATTATTATTTAAATATATTACTATTATTATTATTATTATTATTTAAATCTATTACTATTATTATTATTATTATTAATCTGGGGTATTATAATTATTTTTTAAAGCGAAGGAAAAATAGTTAAAATTTAGAATATTAATTTTCATTTTATTTTCAAATCTTTCTAAAAACTTTGAAAAATAGATATTTTTTCTTATTTCGAAAGCGTTGGAGGGTCCTTCACCATGCCGGCCCGAGGATTAAACGACAACATAGGGCACATAGTCATTCCCCCAGTTGATCCAAATTCGCCCGCGAGGGAGGCCGTCTATAAATAAGGCCTCACCTTGCTAGCAGTGGGAGTGCTGGAGGACTTTTGCTTGTTTTTGAGCTCCGAATCGTAATGGCGAAGCCTCGCAAACCGAAGAACGAAGATCCCAGGCCCGAGAATTCTGGTGCTGTAGTTCACCATCAAAAGCTCTGCCTCTCAATCGACATGGACAAGCGTCTTGTCTACGGGTTCGTCTCTCCCATTTCGTGTCTCATTGCACTTCTTGTTTCATGTAGTATGCATTTCTAGTTATACTGGCACGAAATTGGTATTTGCCCCGCGATGATTGTAATTTAGGTTTCATTGGTTTAAAGCGTGCGATGGAGTATTATCTAATCGGTAGTGGGGAGTTTTTGACTCTGGGATTTACAGGTACACTGAATTGGAAATTGCCGTACCCGAGATTGGGATTGTTGGCCTGCACGCAGAGAATATATGCATCGAAAATGTCTTAGTTGATGGTGAGCCAGCAGAGTTTGAGTATTATCCGCATCACCAGCAACAAGTGGAGAATGAAAAGAGATGGACCTCGGCATTTTCTCCTAGCTCGGCTGCAGATGTTGCAGGGTCGATTTATTTAACTGCGTTAGAAAAGGAATTGGTTCCAAATTTACTAATAAACTGCTGTAAACCTTTTAAGAGTGACAATGAACAGCAGGAGCAGCCCGTTTCTGAAAACGGGTTTCATTCTTCTGGGGAGGACAAGCAGGTTATTTTTGCCTTTTTGGACTTATGTTCTGAATCTAGATATTTTGGATGCTTTCCAATTTTTTAATGCAATCTTCTGCTTGGGTTTCTCTCATAAAGATATTGCCCTCGTAAGAGCATTGATTCATTGGATTTTACTCTGCGTTTTCACATGCATTAATATAGTACTGTTAGAAAGCAGAAAGTCCGCACATGGTTCTGTGTAAATTGGGTTTTTACTATAGCAGGTCAGAGGACAATGTTATAAGTGCTAGCTAAATATGTATATTTGCTTCATTTTGCGTAGAAAATGCACGGAGAATGAATCTATTGCACACTGGAAAATTATCGATTTTGTCTGTCATTAGTGTTTAGTTAGCATCCATCCTGATGTGTTATTGGTAGAATGTGCTAAATGAGTTTGCTGTGATGAGGTTTATTATTTGTGTTTTCTCATGTAGGTTGATGTTGGGTGCAGAATTTAAGGTTTGTACGGATTGATTATTGGATAGCCAAGGCAGAAACAGGGATCCACTTCAAAGATAGTGTTCTTCTTACTGATAACCAGATAAGGAGAGAAAGATGTTGGTTTCCTTGCATCGATGACAATTCACAGCGATGTTGGTATGGATTGTTCAATACTCCTATGTTTGTGTGTAACTACCTGTCTGAATTTTGAATGTAATAATATTTACCATCTGTAGTTACGTCATGATCTTAAAATATTTATATTTCAATTATCAGTTATGATCTAGAGTTCACAGTTGCACATAATCTTGTGGCTGTCAGTGCCGGAACCTTGCTATACCAGGTAAGAATAGTGGTTTTTTCCCCTTCCTGATGTTAAAAGCATGTGCAATACTATTTTTAACAACCAAATGCTGTTTACTGTTAACTACTTGAATTTGATTGTGTAAGTACTGATAAAATTGCTTGCATTTCCAACCACATTGTCATTGAAAAATGTTTATTAAGCACTTTGCTTGTGGCTTGATCCCAAGGTGGGAAATTATGCAAGGATTTTGTATGATTTGTCACTTCTCATTTGCAAGACAAGGCTTTTGACTTCTTTGCTAATATTTGGAATTGTTCAAAGAACCAATTTTTTAAATGGGCTAAAACAGAAAGATGCAATATCAATTGAAAAAGGTTGGAATGAATTGAAAATTGTGTGTGGTTCTGTGAATTTTTTATCTGGTGGGTACCCGTGTACATGTAGATAACCAAAATCAGGAAGGAAGAGATTAGTCCAGATCTTTGTTATATTGGAGAAGTCCATGGGCGTATTTGCCAGCTTACATCCCAACCTTCTCATTTTCTTGTAGCAAGTTGAGAGTGTGTTTTTGTTGGGATATAGAAATCCTTTATATGAACGAGCTATGTACATGGATCATTCACTTAAAGATTTTAAAGCCTCTTAATCTTTAACTATTAAACTCCTTGCTAAGACACCCTTGAGATATTTGTACCATATCATTTCTTGTGATAATTATAGCATTTATATAAACTCAACAACATCAATAACAACTAAAAGACTTAACCCTCTAAGTAAGGTCAACAAAATGTATTGTACAACATCATTGGGCTATCATATCTAATGGTTCAAATATCTCATTCACCATTATATCCCATTATATAAACTTTAAGTGTTCTTATTGGTTTCTCTCTATATTTTCCTATCGGGCTAAAGACCATTTGCTCAACTCTCCTCATGCCTTAGAGACGCATCTAGCTGCCTTGGTAAATGTTTGAAACATTTTAGTTGATTTTCTTCCATTTTGTTATGGTATTAGCCAGAAAAGAGAGAAGATGACTTACTAATGACAGCTGTTAGCTTTTTATTATATTTACACAACACATTTTCTCTTCCAATAGGTGGCGCACTGATTTTTGGTTGCATACAATGGTTTATAGATTTTGCCATTTTTTTCTCTTCTCCTTTTATGACATTCTCATCTCTCTTGTCCCTATTTTTTTGTGCTTGTTGCCAAAACATACAATTGGGGCCTACATGGTGAACAAAAATTCCCGGTCTTGCTAGCATGACTTTATTCAACTCATACCACGTGCAACATACTGCATGAAAAGCCAATCACACAACAAAGTGTGATATAAAATTTTGTTTTTGTCAATCGCAACGCAAAAAGCTTTCAAACATTGTAAGCGTGCCCTGCATACATTACAACAAATCCCTAACAAACCAAGCACCAATGTAGCAATATGTTTTTCACAATCACAAACAAATAGGAATTTCCATAATCCAATTAAATAGCACTTTCATAAAAATCAGTATCTTTTAGTCTCCAAGAATAGTATGAGCAGTTCTGAATATTAATGATATATAGTTTTTAGCTATGGACAGCTTAAGATGCACATCACCCAATAACTCTAGATTTCATAATTTATCAATATAAACTTACATGATGTCCTCAAAAGCAAGAGACTCAAATGAAGCGTTTCTAACTATTCAAATTTGCGGGTAAATTTTTTAGATGATAGCTTATTATGACTTGAAATCTTCGAGACAATTTCTCATAAGGTACAAACTTATTGAACTTCCTTTTTCAAGGCTATAGGCCAACTCCACTCCTCAGAATTTCAAGTAGGGTTTGACTAGGTCTATTGTCACATGCAATAAGGGTGTTGTCAAGTCTAGAACTTTGAGAGCTGGGTATTTTAGGTCTGGATTGCGATTAGTGGTAACTTGTAGAGAAGACAAGGCAGGGAACAATCATTTATGGGCTACTATTATGACCCAAAAGGGTCTATTCATTCTCCCTATTCTCCCCTTGAATGTCCCTTCTTCAATACTAAGGCTGATTTGCAAAAGTAAGTGACATTCATGGTAACAAAATATTTGTTGTGTATAGGAGAATAACATTCATAATGTTTCTATGTTGGTGAATGACCAAATAATGTATTCATGCACATTGGATTCAAACTCAGCTATGGTCATTATTAGCAAACACTGGAGGATAAAACTTTTGAAGGTGTAATGGTTAAGAAAGGAGTAGATGGGTAAGTTTCACTATGATTTTGCTAGGATGTATACAATCCCATGGTTTTAGATGTCATTAGTATGCTAAGGTGAGAGTGGCTTGCCCCTCTAAAAGGATTAGGATCATCATTTGTAAGCACGATGGATTTAGCAACCTCAAGCAAATGTCTCTATTTTTTTTTCCTATTTTGCAACACCAATTTGTTCTTGTCTATCAATATGAGAGGTTTGATGAATAATGCCATGGTTAGTTAGGCGTTGATCAAAGATTTGACTTAGGTATTTCTTAGTGTTATTATTCCTCAGAATTTGGACTTGGACTTAAAATTGGTTCTACATGATCAAATGGAAGCTTTCAAAAATTGAAAAAAATTCAAATTTTTCTTCTATGATGTATACCTATGCTTACCTTATATGATAAATTATGAATGTCACACACCATATAGCGTTATTTTGGGATTTTACTTTTGATGGCCCCAGATATACAAAAATGGTTATCGGTTTGGTTGATTCATGTGGTCAAGGTAACTTGGAATTTTTGGGTGCTTATAGAATTTGGGGAACACACACCGAAAAGAAATATCACTTCTATTGAAAAGAATTGCATACAAATGCTTTATTATGATTCAGCAAGGTGGCCTAAGCTACAACTTTACAATATCCTCGTATTTTGAAAGAAAAAGAAAGTGGCCATATCCTTTGTTCAAGACATCGCTATTGGAATTGCACTAGGAGTTGGAATGTTCCAAAACTCGGGCCTTTGTTCCACATTATAAAGCATCTTGTTGTGGCTCTATGTCGCTCTAGAGCCCTTCGTAACATTCCAAACATGGGCGAAAATTCATCTTGGCTCATCCTTCTTTATTGAAGCACTCATACTATATTGGGTTAGAGAATGAATATTCTTTGTGTGTTTTATTCAATCATTGAATGAACCATACATGCAATCTAATTACATTAAAGGAAAATATTCCAAAATTAAAACCAAATTGAAGCCTAATAAATCTGCTTGATATGAGGAGACATTCTAGGGTTACTGCGAACTGTCAGAATCTTTATTTTCTAAAACTAATGAAGATAGAGATATAGGCAACAAAACAGATAAAACTAGGGTTATAGTCTGAATGGGTCCACATGGAGAAATCCACTTCCAACACTCTCCATTAAGCTAGCAAATAGATATTGACCAATCCCATCTTGTTGATGAACTCATCAAACTTTGTTCTGATAAGAGGTTTGGTCATTGACATCATATATAGACCTTGCTTTGCTGATGATGTGTAGGCAGGGTCTATCAAACTATCACTTTAGCTTCAATTTTCTCGACAAGAGAATGATGATCAATTTCAATGTGGTTCATTGGATTATGGTGGACTAAGTTATTTGAAATCTTAAGGGCAAGCATACTATCACCCTTAATTGGTGCAACCATTTCTATATCGAGTTCTTTTAACAACTGCACAACCCACATTCCTTCGTACATTTCAAGAACCATTACTCTGTGTTTTGATTTGATGGAGCTCCTTGACACTACTAGCTTCTTACTACTCCCAGTCACTAGATTACCCTAAACAAAATTGCTCAACCCTATGGTAGAGCACCTAATTATATCTCTATGCTCTTTGATTTGTGATTCTATGGGCAAGTTTTTGTCATAGAAGTTTTGATCATTTCAGAACATGACATGAGTTAAGTATGTGTTTAATGGCTTTAATTCTAGTGTTTTACTTCAATAATCTAGAGCAAGAATCCATATTTTTTTCTTCTTCTTAATTTCCTTCTTTATATAAAGCATGATGTGTTTATTTGTCTTTACGTAGTGACATACATTGAAATCACTTATGGAAACAAATTTTAGGTCATTGGTTCTATAAAATGATGAGCCAAGTTAAGAGAGTCTTAAAAGTGAGAGGATTTCTGATTCATAATTTTCTTATTTAGATTTTTTATGTTGTTATTACATTTCCTTTGGTTGTAGTCCAAGTGATGTTTTAGTTACCTTTAATAATTATAATTTGTTAGGTTCTAAGCAAGGATAGTCCTCCTCGGAAGACATATGTCTATAAATTGGATGTTCCCGTTGCTGCTAGGTGGATATCTTTGGTTGTCGCCCCATTTCAAATTCTTCCGGATTACCAAGTTGGTCAAGTATCTCATATATGTTTGTTACCTAATCTATCTAAGCTACGGTACACTGTGGAATTTTTCCATAGCGTATTCAGGTTTGACATATCTTAATTGGTATATTATGGCCTTGGAATTGGTCGATTAACTTGTAACTGTATTTAACTGATCTTATTTTGTTGGTGTGTAGTTGCTATAAGGATTACCTTTCTGTAGACTTCCCATTTGACTCGTACAAGCAAGTTTTCATAGAGCCAGAGACGGCAGTTTCATCATTAAGTTTAGGAGCTTCTATTAGCATGTTTAGTTCTCAAGTTTTGCTTGATGAGAAGGTTATTGATCAGGTCAGCTTATTATCAAATGTCGCCTTCATAAAATTTGTTGCGATGCATTCTTTATTTTTATTTTGTCTTTGCTTTCATGTCTAAGGTAAAGAATGGGGTAGCCATTGTTGTAGAAATAATTATGCCAATAGATGTCAAACATATTTAAAAAACACTCACACTCTTGCTCTTAAAGGAGGTCGTGATGATTTAGAGGAAAAGAGAGATAAAACATTGAAGGATTGTGGGGGTGTATGGTATCGAAAGAAGAAAGAAAGATATAGAATAAGAGAGAAGAATAGGGGAGAAGAGAGGTATTTTTGCTGAATAATTCTCTTAATATTTGTTTATTGACCGAATGAATTCACATTGATACAAGTCTCATTTGAAATTAGGAGAATGAGATCTATTTATAGCCTCATATGACTAACAGACCACTATCTAATGATTCCTAGTGACTAACAGCTATTAACAGCCCATTAACAATTAATAATGATTAGGGCTGATTAACGGCTAGTAACAACTATTAACTAGCATTATTATTTCATAATAATGCCCAAAAAAAATGCCCTTGCCTTAAAGGGTTTGTTGGAGAGAACTTTGGAAATTATTTCTAGAGTCTTTTAAGAGAGATCCACGTTACTTCTTCATCCGGTAAACTTCTCCACTGAGCTAGGAGCTCTGTAATGATCCTTCTTTTCTTCCTTCCAACTTACTATTGTAAAATTTTCCTACGATAGGGCGTAGGAGGGACAATTGTCAATTCTGTGGGTGGATACCGCTGTTTTACAATAGGGTCTGGACACAACTTTAGCATTGAAACATGGAAAGTAAGATGTATCCTAGAGTCAGTTGGTCGCTCCAACTTGTATGCAACTGGTCCAATTTTTTCTATTGAATTTAGAGAGATAAAACACACTTTATTAATCTCTGGATAAAAGAGAGTACATATGGACCTTGCTATTGGCAAACCTAGAGTTAACCCTAGAATCTAATTTATTTAATAAAAAATATCTAATCAAAATAATTAAGATATAATATATCCATATCTAATCCTAAGATATAATAAATTTCAAACTTAATATTAAGATAGTGATTTAATCTAAATAATCCATAATATTCTAATACTTTCTAACATCTTGTGGGGACTAAAGAACCTAGGTGTAAGCTTTTGAGAACTTTGAGTTGCAGTATGTCGTTATGGCTGCAATTTTAAGAAAACCCATTGCCCCCTAGGGTCACCCAGCTAACTTATATGCAACTGGTCCAATTCTTTCCAATATCTTGTAGGGACTAAAGAACCTAGGTGCAAGCTTTTGAGAGCTTTGAGTAGCAATGGAAATTTTTCGTTATGGCTTTAAGAAAATCCATTGCCCCACTTCAAATGAGCGATCATACCTCTGTAAATCAGCCCTTTGCTTCATTGTGTTGGCTGAACAATGAAGATGATGTTTCAAGACAGCTAGCACATGCTCCCTATCTGCAAAATTTCTATAAACTACCTCTAAATTTGCTAACCGAGGAAAATAAACTGGTGACTTTTGCCCATACAACAACACGTAGGGTATAGACTTTGTATTTGTGTGCAAACTAGTGTTGTGCAACCATTCTGTTACAAATAACCAAGAGCTCTAATCTGTAGGACATTCCCAACACATGCACCAGAGATATGACTCTAAACAACGATTCAAAACCTCAGATTGGCCATCCGTTTGTGGATGGTAAGAAGAGGAAAGCTTTTGCTTCACCTTTAGGACCTTTAAACATTCCCAACACATGCACCAGAGATATGACTCTAAACAACGATTCAAAACCTCGGATTGGCCATCCATTTGTCGATGGTTAGAAGAGGAAAGCTTTTGCTTCACCTTTAGGACCTTTAAACACAATTCCCAAAAGTTGCTAACGAATACCAGGTCTATATCACTTATAATTTCAATTTGTGCTCCATGCACCTTGTAAAGACGGTCTAAGAATGCTTGAGCCAAAGAAGATGCAGAGAAATGAAGTAAGGCGATGAAATGTGCATACCTGCTCATTCTATCGATCACAACCCAAATAACTTCCTTGCCTCCAGATTTAGGTTGCCCTTCTATGAAGTCCATGGCTATGCTCTTTCAAACCTTACTTTGAAATGGTAGTAGCTGTAGCAACTCAAGAGTAGCAGCTGTCTCATGCTTGCAATATGCACAAGTATCACATCCTTTCACAAAATCCTGCATATCCTTATGCAAATTCTTCCACCAAAACAGCCCTTTTCCCTTTGAATAAGTAGTGTGTATGCCAATGTACAACCACTAAAGCATCTTTTGTCTAAGTGTTGCATCATTTCCAATCACCAACTTATCATTCTTGCACAAATATATATAACATGCCACGTGAATTTCCCCCAACTTCCTACTTGTTGTTTCAATTCGAATAGAATAAGAGCAATCTCATTGTTTTTTTCTCAACTTGCCTTAATCAACTCTAGCAAATTATGTGAAGAAGTATCAAGAATAATTTGTAAGATTTGAGACCCTTGCAACCTTGACAATGCATTTACCGCCAATTTGTCATTTCTTTTCTTGTCATTTATCTTGTAATTATAGCACACAAGCTTTGTAATCTAATACATTTGAAAGAAAATTTTGAGCTTTTGACCAAGCAAATATTTGAGGCTTTGCTGGTCAAAGCAAATGATAAACTTACTCCTTTCTAAATCTTGGTTCCAATGCTCCATTGTTTGATAAACATACACTTCCTTCTCTTAGACAAAATAATGGTGGACGTGAAGTTTGAAGCACCTCATCCAAGTGTGACGTATGCTTTGCAATAAAGGAACCACGTATTAGTATTAAGAATACTATTATAAACTTTCACAAAAATGATTTAAAAATGTCATTCATAGCTCCCTAAAATGTGGCTGGTGCATTAGTCAAGCCAAAAGGCATGACTAGCCACTAGTTATGACCAAAATGAGTCTTAAACACTGTCTTGTAAACATCTTGAGGCTCCATTCAAATTTGGTGGTAGTCGGCATGCAAATTAAGCTTGGTGAACCACTTAACAAGGTGTAGCTCATCCAATTAGTCCTCTACCAAGGGAATTTGATATTGATTCTTCTTGGTCTTCTTGTTCAACTCCCTAAAATAAATGCACATTTGCCATGTGCCATATTATTTCTTAACCAAGACAATAGGGGCTGAAAAAGGAGAGGAGCCCTCTTGTATAACCCATTATCTAGCAATTTGCCCACCAACTTCTCGATCACATCCTTTTCAGTGGTAAAGTTGTGATAGGGCTTAAGGCTAATCAGGTTCACCCTTATTTGATAATAGTAGGGTGGTTATGCCCCTCTCTTAATGGTGGCAGCCCCTTAGAAGCAAAAATGTCCTCAAACTTGCTAAGTGTGTGTGCCACATCTTTAGGAATCTTTTTAGGCACTTCTTCAATAGCAAAGTATTGTTGTGCTGGCTCTTCTTGAGGTTGAAATAGTTGCGAGAGATATATGTGCTTGTATTTGAGTCCCTTTGACTCCATCCTTCCCGAGACACACTTGGAGGGAGTTTTGTGCGTGTGGGTGCTGCTTGCAAAGCTTGTTGTCATGCCAAAAGTGCATAGCAAAACATGGTCATGATGGTTTTGAACCAAGAAAGGCCAAGAACAACATCATGTGTTCAGTTCCATGACCCTTAAATCACAAATGACGTCCATGCCTTGCATTCGCACCTAAACCCCTTCCATATGCCATATATTTTCTAATTTATGCCCCCCGCAATCAGTAAAAACCATATATCAGTACCACTATCTTGCCTTAACTAAACTCAATTCAAGAAAGTCTTTAGTACTCCCATTATCAATTAAAACTTGAATGCTCCTGTGGCCGATTGAGCCTGGAATTCTCAACGCTTCCTATGAATCCATGCCATTAATAGCATGCAAAGAAATTAGTAGGAGGGTGTCCCCGAGTTCCTCTTCCAATTCAGGGTCATCTGCACTTTCTTCATTAATTGAGTCAAATTCAATGAAGTGGAAATGCATCTTCTGCCTTTAGGGACAACAGTGGTCTTTAGAAAAATTACCATAGCAGTAAAAGCACAAGTTTTTGGCTCGGTGCTCTGCTTCCTCATTAGCTGAAAGTGTTTTATTGGTTTTGGGCCCATTTTTAGTTGAAAAAGGCGCATTCTCGAATCCTGTGGGGATGAATTTGCTATCATGTTGGGACCCATCCATAATGAGGGCATTCTTGTATGTGTGGTCGAGGTGTCCGTGGTAGCTGAAGTCACCACAAGGTTTGATATGGTACGAGATGCGGGGATAATTGCCAAGATGAAAGTTCTTATTTTGCCTCATCCAAGTTCTTATTATGCTTTCCATCCCAGCCTTGAGGCAAGCAAATGAGCAAGAAAACAAAAAAACTAAGCTCGAACTAGCGATCCGAGGTGTTTGTTGTAGCTGAAGCCACCATAAGGGTTGATATGGCGCAAGATACAGGGATAATTGCCGATAATGTAAGGGGCTGATTTATTCGTCCTTTTTGTCGTCTTTGTATATCGAACCCTTTTGTTGGTGATCTCCTGCATGTGGGCCAAGGTCTTAGTTTCTTGTAGGGTTCAAGGCCTAAATAGATGGACTGGGCCATAAATCTCTTTATTGATTATAGGAGATATGCATTGACCAAGATTTTTTGGTAAAGCCGTCTTGGCTGAACAGATTGAATGTTGAATTGAATTTGATCAACGAACCTTACTGCCTAAGTTGGAGCAAGTCGCCTATGGGAGATTCATACAAGGCCAAAACACTCTTTAAGCTCAGCAACATATTCATCCCACGGAGGCAAATTAGCATCTTGTCTCAGTGCAATACCAAGAAAGAATGTCATTTTGAGAATTTTAAGAATTCTATGTTGGTGTAATGAAATTGCCGCAGTCTCCTTGCTTCATGATGATTATTCTTCTTGTTCCTGGGTTCTTCCGGGATTGGTATCTCCTTAACAGAGGCCGCTAGGTGCTGAAATTGCATAGAAATTCCTTTGAGTTGGTCTTGAAGATTAGCTACCACCTGAGGCAAAGTTCCAACAGCCCCAAGTTGTCCTTCTGTCACTTGTACGCTAAGCAATTATCCATTTCTTGTTTTGTTTTCTTGTATGCGCCATGGATGCTTATAAGAGGTGGTGAGAAGGCCAAGAACCGAGGGCTCTGATGCCACTTGATATGGTATTGAAAGAAGAGAGAGAGAGAAGAAGAAGAGGAAGACAGAAGAATGGCAAGAAGAAGGGTAGTTTTGCTGAATAATTCTTTATTGACTTAGTGAATTCACATTGATACAAGTCTCACATAGAATTAGGAGTAATGAAGGCCTATTTATAGCCTCATTTGACTGACTAACCACTGCCTAATGATTCCTAGTGACTAGCGACTATTAACATCCTAGTAACAATGATTAGAGTCCAATGACGATTTGTAACAGCAATTTACTAACTAATGTTAATATTTCATAACAAGGGGAGATTGCAGAAACAGAGGTGCGGGAAGGGTGAGAGACTGATCAGAACAGAAATGGAGGGAGAAATTCAGAGGGGGAGAGAAGAAGGGAGAGAGATCTCACATAGCATCCAAATATTGTTTAATTCAAGTCTGCCTTGTACATGATCTGATAAGAGCTATTTATAGAACCAGAATTCTCCCTCATGAAGGAAGCAAAAGGCAACAGTAAGATTCCATCCTAAGAAGAAATCACCAACTTGCTACATAAAGTGAACAATAAAACAACTTGTAGCTGTAATAAAACATCCACTTGCTAAGTAAAAACATAAAATATAAAAAATAGCTTGATTTCCTTCCATGAGAAGTTTCCTCAAAATATATAGTTCTATCTTTCATCACCAATTAATGAAGAGAGTATCATGTCTGGACTTCAGTTTGAGGTACCCACGACTCAGATTATTGTGAGAACACAATCATGGTGAAGACTTAATATTAGAAGCCTGAGTTCCACATTGAGGTGGATGGGATGCATGAGATATTCAAGTGGTGCGGTTGAGATATTGAGTAGTTGGAGATGCCAGAACCACACGGCTTAAATAGTAAATACCCATGGGTCACTTAAAAATCTCATACTACTGAAGTCTCTATCACACCATTTAATTCATAATACATATTATTTTATATTTTGTTATACATTGATTTTATTGATTGACCATGCTGTACTTAATCTGTGAAGCTTGTAGGACTTGTTTCAAATTAAATGGGATTCTTGTTTTCAAAAAACTTGAATTCATCTGAGATTTTGGGTGTAGCCCGATGTGTCACCGATGGCTTCTCTAATGCCTATATTTTTGAATACTCTTGATCAATAAGTTGAGTTTTGAAGTGGTTTCCTAGGATCAATATGTTTTAATCTTTGGTTAGTACTTTTTAAGACTTTCTTTCTCAACATTTGATTAGTTTTTTTTCTCTGCCACCATCTATTTGTTTAGCTATCCTTGTTGTTCTGTTTGTTTACTACAGATAAATGCATTTGCGTGATGATATTTTTCATGCATGCAGTTTGAAGTGAAGTTTGAACTGTCTTCATCTTTAATTGGTTCATTGAACTATATTTGTTCACGTGACAATTCTTATCAGATATAACTTACCTACTTCTTTGGCTGTATGTTGATCAATGGCTTTTGTTGTGACAGACTATCAATACGAGAATAAAACTTGCATATGCCCTTTCGAGGCAGTGGTTTGGTGTGTATATAACCCCTGAGGCAGCGACTGATGGTAACTTAGTTGGAGTTTATTCTTTTATTGCATTATTAGGCTTTTCATGTCAAGGTTTTCCCCCTTTTGTTTAAGTTCTACAAAAACCATACTCCTTTTAACACAATTAATATATGCATGCTATCAGAGTGGCTCTTGGAAGGGCTTGCTGGTTTTCTGACAGACTTTTATGTGAAGAAACACCTAGGAAATAATGAGGCACGGTACCAAAGATACAAGGTTGGTATTCTATTTGGGTTAGTAAAGGAGTAAGTTCATTTAGATAGGGTTATACTACATTATTATGCAACTATTTCAATTCATTTATTTTAATTATGTTCGCTTTGCTTTAATATAGGGTGATTAGTCTTAACATTATTTTTTGGATAACTGTGGAATTTATGAGAGAAGAATTATATTCTCATTGCATTGATAAATGTTGTGATACAATACCTATATAATAAGTAGAGAGATAAAACTAAACAAACTAAGGAGAAAATAGAGGATTAACCGATGGAGAAAATCTAGGAGAGAATAGAGGAGAGGTTACAACAACCTAGGGAGAATAATATAATATAATAATATTACATAATATTCCCACACTCCCCCTCAAGTTGGACCATGGATGTAAATCATGTCCAACTTGCTTATGCAACTTATTGGAGTCTTGATGATGTTAGGAGTTACTGTTGCGACAAGATGAACGGGCAACAGATACACAACAACTTTGGGAGTAACCGGCTGCAACAAGATCGAAGATGAAGGTCCCATAACTGCTTGAGTCTTCAAAATCCTGAGGCTTGTACTTCTTGAGTCTCAGAGGTCTATTTATTTTGTCTAGACTTGTACTCCTTTTTGAGACTCAGAGGCCTTTGAATTTTTGAAATGACAATTTGGTCCCTCAATTTGATAAATGACAGATTGGTCATGCGAATTTGAAGAATGACAGTTTGGTCCTTAATTACCAAAATGACAAATTGGTCCTCAAATTATCAAAATGACAATTTGGTCCCACCATAGCAGGCAAAAGAAGTGCAATTTGCTAAGGAAAGAGACAAAAACAAAATTGCACAGTGGCCAAAATGAAGCACAGTGACGGGCCAAACAATACCTAATACAAATGAGAAATAATAATGCCCAATAACTAAGTACAGTGGCAAAGAGCACCCGATAAGGCCTATAAGACACGGCGGCAAAGAGCACCCGGAGACGCACAGTGGAATCGTCACACGAACTTGACGACTGGACTTCAACGGATGAGTGAAGAACCAGTTGGAAGATGACGAGCGACGAGTCATGGACATGTGATGGAGTGGTCGACGATGACGGAGGACTGGCAGCAACGGAGCAATAGCAGTCGACGTGACGGAGGACTGGAATTATAGACTATGGATTCTATAGTGATTCTAGGGAGGCACTATACTTAGTGCAGAGAAAATCTTCTCAGAACAACCCATAGATCTTTGTCATTAAGAAGAATAGGGAGTTAATAATTAGGGATTGGTCTATCGCCTTTTATCCTGCACTTAGAGAGGCTATTAACGGGATTTGCCTACCCACCAGCCACCAGGCACACTACATATATCTTAAGTTTAACTCTTTTGATGATCCCCTCTTGTGTTGTGTAACTCTCCTATGCAAGCGTATCTCTCCTTGCATGGCATGAAGTCATAGTCTAGTAATTTCAAAAGCAAGGAAAAAAAAATACTAGCTTAGAATCTCGTTGTTCTAACTTGATTTGTTTGACCGAATGCTAGCGCTTCATATTTATAGGGACTATGGGAACAAGTTCCCCAAGAATCTGATAAAATAAGTCATAAATAAAGGGAAAGACAAAGTGGACACACACAAAAAAGAACATATAAAAAGAAATTAATTATTAATTAATGTAAATAATATACTAGGAGTGTGCAGGAAAATTGGTGAACTTGCTCATATATCTAAGGGTATATGTGATGAGACTCAGTTTAAAAGTTTCAGCCTAGGGTTGTTTTAATAGGTTTCTAAATGCCTGTTATGCAGGGAGATGGTCACCTTGTTATTTTTTGTGTGTTCCCTTTTCTTTTTGGTCTTTGCTGAACACTTTTTTGGGACTTTTGGTTTGTTAAGCAATGGCCTTCTATCTATTTTCTGGTGAACTTTGCGTTCTTAAAATTGTGATTTCTTATGCTATTTGCATTTGTGTATGATCATTAGTTTGTGCTGTTTGTAACTCGGGTGCAGGCAAATTGTGCTGTTTGTAAGGCAGATAACAGTGGAGTCACAGCATTGAGCTGTTCAGCATCATGCAAGGATTTATATGGAACCCAATGCATTGGTTTTTATGGAAAAATAAGATCATGGAAGTCTGTAAGTTTTCTTTTCTTCAGATAGCAACATGTCAGTACCCCATTCGTTTCCATGTTTGATATGGAATGGCATAATTTCTTTTCCTTGAACTTTCTTCAGGTTGCTATTCTTCAGATGTTGGAAAAGCAGATGGGTCCTGAATCTTTTCGTAAAGTGAGTTTCCATCCCATTTCTGGTATTTTATTTTTTCCTGGTCTTTTCTTTTCTTTCTTTCTTTTCTTTTTCCCCTCGGCACAAGAAATGTATTAAGAAGAGAGGAGTATGCAGAGAGATGGTAGGTAATAAGTCTTCAAACAGAGACAAACGCAGCAAGTCCCAAGACAATGGAACTGAGTAATGGATAACTTTCCAGTCTCTTTGAAAAGTTCTGTCTAATATAGATTTATTGGGACAACAACAACAACAAGCGTTATCTTGGGGTGCATGAAACTCATGCGCCACTCTGATGGTGGCTAGACTCTGGTTCTGTGTTAGGAACCAACAAATTAATATATGAAATGCTTAATAATTCAAGAAAACAGCTACAGTGGAGCTGAATACAATAATCTGTCGGAGCACTAATACTCCTACAGCCAAGAAGGTTGCTGTCTATTACACAAACCAGACTCCCCTCTCCCACAACTTTCACACAAAACACAACATACCCAGATCCCATCCTTCCTACGGTTAATATAAGCAAAAAGCATCTACACAGTGCCCAAAAAATGTGCAGAAAGCTACAAGACTAACTATCCCAAGCCACTCTATGTAATGGCTAGGTGTCCTAAGAATACATCAAAATAGCAAAGTCAAACCCTGCAACCTTAAAAAGCATCTTTCCCTTTTGCTTGTGTTGTTTGTGTCTTCCTAGGTTTCCTTGCATAGGTTTTGCCAATGAAGGGTCCTTTCATTACCCTCCCCTAAAAGCTTCACCTTGTCCTCAAGGGGAGAGGTAGAGTTTTCACCCAGAAAGCTCTTCAATGGAGTCTGCTTTTGGCTCTCTAGAACAGCAGCTGAACCTTGATTTGCTCGTGTAGCTCTCTTCCAACAATCTTCATCAAGCTTGTGCAGATATAAAGCCATCCCTATCTTTGTCAAAACCTCACAACAGTTATGATATGAAAGCACATATTTGAAGTGTACTTCAGCAGCAAATGAACCAGAAGGCAGAATACTTGTATTTACGTTTGCTGCATCTCCACTTTCATCAATTTCTTCTTCTGCTTGTAAGGAGAATTGAATCCGCCTACTATTCTTACTATAGGCGGTTCTTATTTTCCCAGCAGAGTTTAAAACAACACCTTGATCTTCCATATCAGTGAAGCTTGATTCAGCAGGTTCAATTCTTTTAATTTTGCCCTCTAGCTCTTTAATGGTTGCCGCCAAAACACTTCCAGCACTAACCCATGCATCAATGACTTCACAAACTTTGTTAAATGCAACCTCATTTTTCTTGTCCACCCAGAAGATTACTTCAACCAGAACAAAATTAACAAATGCCATATCGAGATAAGCATTCACCCCGAAACTCTTAATTGCGTTGAGGTGTTCGGATGAAGCAAACCAATTATATTTCTCAAACATCCACCCATAGTAAGCGAACTCCTTTGTTTCCCTTTGTTTTACTATTTCCGCATCAATCAGAGGGAAAAACGTACCTGGTTTGGCCCCTGCAACAATTGCTCCAAGTGAAATTCGCTTAGGTTGATGGTCTCTCCAATAGGTTTCTTTAAAAATCTCAGCAACACAGAAAATTTCTCCGTGTGAACCCCAACATATGAATGGAGAAGGGACTTGCGAAACATCCCCTGAACCCAGCACCCAACCATTAAAGAGAGCAACGTTGAACTCATTGCTTCTAGTGGTGTCGTCATTGAAGGAGTAAGAAAGCACCGCTGGCTTGTTGATCGTCTTCGTCTTTAATGCCATTGCATCTATTCTCTTCAGGATGTTGCTCGCAAATGCGGAAGAGGAAGATGACGTTGTGTTCCTATGCGTTTTTGTCCTTGTCAAGCTTTTAGAAGTTGTGATCGCAGAAACTAAACCCTTGTTGTCTTCATCCACAGGTTTCACTCGTTGGTAGTAGGATTGGGCCAAAAATGACTTAGGCCTAGTTCTGGAGTGTTGGGTTAAATTAACCCTAAAGCCCTGTTCCTCTATCTCTTTCTTTTTCTTATTAAGTTTCAGGCTTCTACCCCATCCCCATTTGATTTGTTTGACTCGATTCACCACCCAATCTCGCTTCTCTTCGTTTCCGTCACTGGCTTTTGCCGTTTCCCATTTTTTCCGCTTATCATATTCCCATCGTTGTGCCCGGACCCTCTCAGCATCCCATCCTCTCCACATTCCTTTACTTGCTGCTTCTCTTGCGACATATGTAGGCTAGATATCTACGGTATCTTCAACTTGGAAAGCTTCATCCTTTACCTTTTCCTTCGGGTTGTCTCCAAAAGTTTCTTTTGATGAAAAATGTTGTAGCTTTAATCGTTTTCCAGTTGCTGCATTTTCTTTCTCTTCAACTTCATCTATCTCGTCTTCTATTTTTTCATTCATTTCAGTTTCCTCCGCCTCTTTTGCATCCTCATCTACTGTAATATATTTTGCCTCAACCTGTATCTCTGATTTTTTCTCCTTCTCTACTCCTCTACTGCCCTCTAAAGCATCTTTAGTATCAAGCTTATGCATTTGAGACTGTGCCTTAGGTTTCTGCAACCGTAACAGAGTTGCATCCAACATTTGCATCAATTTTCTAAAGCTAAGCACACTCAAATCTCTCTCCTCCATTCTGACTTGCTTCTAATTCCCTAGGATCTCACTGCTCTGATACCAATTTGTTAGGAACCAACAAATTAATATATGGAATGCTTAATAATTCAAGAAAACAGCTACAATGCAGCTGAATACAATAATCTGTCGGAGCACTAATACTCCTACAGCCAAGAAGGTTGTTGTCTATTACACAGACCAGACTCCCCTCTCCCACAACTTTCACACAAAACACAACATACCCAGATCCCATCCTTCCTACGGTTAATATAAGCAAAAAGCATCTACACAGTGCCCAAAAAATGTGCAGAAAGCTACAAGACTAACTATCCCAAGCCACTCTATGTAATGGCTAGGTGTCCTAAGAATACATCAAAATAGCAAAGTCAAACCCTGCAACCTTAAAAAGCATCTTTCCCTTTTGCTTGTGTTGTTTGTGTCTTCCTAGGTTTCCTTGCATAGGTTTTGCCAATGAAGGGTCCTTTCATTCTGTCTATTGGACCTCTGTGAGACTCCCTAGTTGGCACGTGTCGCACAAATTGACAAAGGACATAATAATTGAACTTCTCACACACAAGTCGTACAGTAAGCTGCAAACAAATAAATAAAGGGAAAAGTTAAGGATGCTCTGATACCATATAAGAATATAGAACAACATAAACTGCATTTCTTGTTTCTATTCATGATCAGAGGATGTATATTTATGCAAAAGAGATGAGTCTGGTCATTAATGGCTCATAATGACATAATAATACCCAACAGGATAATATCTGATTACATACTATTGATACAGAATATATGCTATCTACATTAGTGAGATGTTATTGTAGCACTATTCATGTATGTTGATGACATCATACTCATTGGAAGCTATGAAGATGTTCCATTGAACTACATACTAAAGATCTCCCTCTCAAATGTTTTCTTGGGATGATAGTAGTTTGATCCTCTGAGGGCATACTCATGCCTCAAAGGAAGTATCCCACAAACCATCCAGAATCTTGAATTATCGGATGCCAGTCATGGAGGTAGACTACAAAACTAAGTTTATGCAGTAAAGCCCTCTAATTGACGCTACAAACTTTCAAGGGCTAGCAGATTATCTTCCAGCATTTAATTCAGCCTTTCATTTATTCAAGCATTCGGTTCTTAACATCTACCATCATCCTTTTCCATAACTCTGTCATTTTTTCTGGGTTAGCGAGTGTTTTACTTTGTTCTGCAGGTTAGGTGCCCAAATGAGAGATCTGATGGTTATTATTATTCCTATTTCTTTTTTATCTGCAGATTTTGCAAACAATAGTTTCCCGGGCTCAAGATAAAACCCGTTCTGTGAAAACTCTTAGTACTAAGGAGGTAATTTGCCCATATTTTTATATGATCTGGACTATTTACCTACAGATAGAAACATAAAACACTTTCCATTAGCTAATTTGTTTATCCAATTTTTTCCACACTAGCTCAAATTTCTCCCACACATGTATCGGTTTTGGGAATTGCCTATGTTTTATGACTATTTCCATCACTGTTGGTGCAGTGGGGCTGATCTATGTATACTATCATAAGCATGGATCTAATCTAAAATATGGAATTTCTGAATTTTTATGCAGTATTAAGATGATTTATGATAATAGACTGGGATGACATGTTAATCCATCATGTATACGGTAATACTCTATGTTAGAAGACATGTAAATGGCACTTAACATGACTTATGATGTCCCTGTGAATTGTTTAAGAACACCCTGGATGGTATGTTGTTTTTGTCTACAATGTATTTTATACTCTTTTGGTTATTGATAGAGCACAATGGCCTCATGCAATCTATTTAGCTAACCCCACCTTAAGGGAAGAGGCTTGATGTTGTTGTTCATATTCTCCAAGGTCATTGGAGTTGGGAACTTACATGTACAAGCTGGGATACCGTAAGTTTGTAGTTGTGGATATCAAAAAAATTGAAATGGAAAGGAAAAAATATTTGAGCTTGGGGCTGTATGGAATACCAACAAAAATACACTTTGTCTTCAACTTCATGTAACGTGGCTGTTCCATTTTACTTTCTAACTAGCTTCTTGGGCCTTTTTTTTTGTTACTCTCTGTTTTCGCTTTTCTTAAAAAAATTCACTCTCTAGTGCACATTTTTCTAATGAAATGTTGGATTCTAATACCAGCATTTGATGTGAACTTTCTGTTGGACACGGAATGCTAAAAAGTTTTTGCCTAATATGAGCTGTTCAATTCTATACAACATTCCTATTCATTTTCCACTTCTATGAGATTAAACATTACTCCTTGATGGGGTAATTAATTGTCAACTTCGCATGTGGAGGGGGGGACTGTATTAATTAATATTCAACTGCTATTTGTGTTACATCATAATCTGTTTGTGTGCCTTGGGCATACCAAATGTGAGCTCTTCCAAAATTTGCTTTGCCTGACTCATAGGGTTTAGTTCTTTAAACACTGTTATAATGTTGATGTGATATTTCTGTTTTGATATATTTCGTATGCAGTTTCGACATTTTGCCAATAAGGTGGGAAATCTGGAACGTCCTTTTCTCAAAGAGTTCTTCCCTCGATGGGTTGGTTCTTGTGGATGCCCTGTTCTAAGGTGTAATATAAGGATGATACTTGTCACTATCATTTAATGACTCTTATTTCCATGTTCTCAAGTGGTACTCATTGTTTTCTTAAGGTTTGGGCTTTCCTACAACAAAAGGAAGAATATGGTTGAATTGGCAGTGTTGCGAGATTGCACAGCTTCGCAAAATTCAAAGGCATCAATTCTTGATATTAGTCCAGAAACTGAAAATCGAGATGGAGATGTTGGATGGCCTGGGATGATGAGTATTAGGGTCTATGAACTTGATGGCATGTATGACCATCCAATTCTACCTATGGCTGGGGAAGCATGGCAACTACTGGAAATTCAATGCCACTCAAAGCTTGCTGCTAGGCGATTCCAGAAGCCTAAGAAAGGTTCAAAACCTGATGGATCAGATGATAATGGTGACGCACCTGCCACGGATGTGCGCTCCAGGTAAATCGATTTCCAATTAGCTGTTGTTACTTGTTATACTACTTATAATACTTACTGACATTGTTCTTTCTGTGATATTCAGTTCTGAATCCCCTTTATTATGGATTAGAGCAGATCCTGAAATGGAGTACCTCGCTGAGATTCACTTTAGTCAGCCAGTCCAGATGTGGGTAAGGGCGACATTTTGGCAATAGTGGGCCTTTTAATTTGCTCTCCTATTATTTTTGGATTCATAGTCAGTATTTTACTGTTTTAAATGTTGGTTATGGTTTATTTACTATTTGATTAGGGTCGATTGTACATAGTTCAGAGTTCAGTTTTGTATTTATTTTGTAATTATTAGCCACTATTACATTGTATTGAGCTCTCACTAAGGTTAAGTTCATTTAATTAGAACATACTAAATTGCTTCATTATAAACTAACCAAGCACACCTTTATTGCCTACACTATCTTTGAATTGAAGACTGCCAAAAGATCTTGCAATGCCAAATAGGCCAGTCAAACAGTTAGCCTAAGATATGATGACAAATTGATTGAAACAAAAATTTAAGATATGATGATGTTGAGATGAATGTGTAGTTATACAAGAAAGCACAAGATCAATAATTATTGTATTCTAAACAAAGATGTAAGCCATAAGTACTTGTCTAGTTGGTCATTTATTTTTGTCATGTAGCCGACCCGACTTAGTGGGATAAGGCTTTATTGTTGTTCTATTGGAAAATGTGCTTAATGGAAACCTGTGGATTCACTTACCACGGTGGTTGTCTAGCTGGTAGATGAAAGATTCAAGCAAGCATTGCTTGAACTTTTCAAGCAGTGAAACAACTAAATACAAAGCCTTCCTTGGAAGGTTATTGGATTCTTTTCCTATCTGAACCATTTCTTTCTCTGTTTCTATGCCTCTTTAATCATCTAGACCTAAATTGGGCTGCTGTCACTGGAACTCTGTCTTTATTATTGAAGAACACACTAGGTCCTAAATACATAAAATAAGCAACATCAGCCTTTTTATAATTTAATCCTACTTATTCTTGTTGCTGGTTGTATTGTGTTTCATTTTTTATATTAATCTTTTTTAGTATTGTCAATTTATTGATGATTGATTCTAGGCAAGTTGATATCATTATTCAGATTAATCAATTAGAGAAGGACAAAGATGTTATTGCTCAAGCTCAAGCAATTGCCACCTTAGAGGCATTACCCCAGATATCATTTGCTGTTGTAAATGCCTTGAACAATTTTCTTACTGACTCTAAGGTTTGGTTGCTTTCTGTTTTGTCAAATTTTTCTATAATTATTCTTACCCCAATCTAATGTATAGTTCTTTTTTCCCTCCGTAACTCAAGGCTTTCTGGAGAGTTCGGATCGAAGCTGCATTTGCATTGGCTAGTACAGCATCTGAGGTATTTAAATGATTGGTTACTGATAGAATCACTTTTGCTGCTCAAACCTACAAAAGAATATCTAAGAAGATGCATGAAAAAGGAAAACCCCTTTCTGCTGGTCAGAACTTTGACTTGGAGACTCCTGCTATTTTGGACAAAGAAACAGAAAAGTAGGATAGCTATAGGGTTGCTGTAGTCAAAGTCTATGTGATGGTTAAGTTGGGTACTGCAAGAGTCACTTTTGGGGTCTTAAAATCATCTTTACTTTGGTCCTGAGAGAAGGCGTGGAAATACTTGAGTTTAAAGAGATAGCTATGAGGTTTCTGTTTTTCAGGGCTAGCTGCAGAAATACTTGAGTTTAAAGAGAAAGGAATAATAGGAGCATCTAGTGATATTTGGGGTCCATTATTCCGCTGTCCAGATCAAAAAATGATAGAACCTGCTAATTTAGACTGGAAAAAAAAAAAAAAAAAAAGAAACTGAGCGTAGTCTCTATTACTGGGGAAAATTAGTGATTACAACCAGTATTTCTCCAGAAGCTAACTAAAACTAAACAGAACCCAACTATTGCTGGGATTGAAAGCGGGAAATCAAGCAATAAAACGGGGGAAAACAGTGATAAAAGACCTATCCCAATCTTGGTTTTTAGAGACCAGGTCCTCTCCCTCACTACAACAACATGCCTGTACGCACTCCAAATACCCTGCTAATGTTAACAGATCGTTAGCCTTCATCCCATTCTGCCCTACATTTGGTGAGCTGTCCACTGCTTTTAAGTTTGGGCCAGGTCCACTTTCTTTGGCCCTTGTCTTGTACACTTGGCTAGCCCATCAAAAAATATTTTGACAATCATTCTCGGTATCACAAATTAGCCATTCAGATTTTGCAGTACCAAGGGTCTAATACCATGAAATAATTTGTGTTTAACAGCTGTGTTTATTGTAGAGAATTATTGCATAAATAGGAGAAATAGGAGTAATCTAATCAAATCACCTTAATCACTCCTATAATTTCAAAAATGAAGTCTGAGATCATGATAATAATTACAATTCTGATTTGGAAGACAAAAGCAAAATATAGATAGATGGATATTTGGGTGGGGCTAGGGGGCCCACTAGGTTATATCCTTAGTGGGCATCAGGGAACAAAATTGAACTCTAGAGTAAGTCTGGTAGAGTAGTGCAATAAGGTTCATGGATTGTTCACCAATGAGGGTTGGGTCTAGTGGAAAAAGCTAGTCTCTTACGACGTAGAGAATTAATGTTCAAATCTGTCAGGAGAGGTGCCTATATTTAGTGCCCCACAATTTCTCGAACATGATTGCATCTAGTAAGACGATACCTATGCCTAGCCCAAAAAAAAAATCAGAATTTACAAACTGTTTGAACTTTGCATCCTTCTACTAGATTAAAGACACAAAATGTTGATAATTGGTCTCTTTCAATCATGACATGACAAAAAATTCTAACATTACTTATGTGGCAGGAAACTGATTGGGCTGGTCTGCTCCATTTAGTGAAATTTTTCAAGAGCCGTAGGTTTGATCCTGATATTGGACTACCAAAGTAAGCCTTTTGAAATTTTGTTCTCTCTTTCTCTCAGTTAACTTGATCAATATGAAGTGACGAAGGTTGGTTGTGTGCTACTCTTGCCAGGCCAAATGACTTTAATGATTTTGCCGAGTATTTTGTTCTTGAGGTAATGCAAGGAGGTAGGATATGTATTTATGTGATGTGATTGAGTTATGCTTGATTGAACACTATGTAGAGTGTTTTGATGGACCATAATATGTTGTCTATTCATTTTAATAGTATATTTTGTTGTCATTCAGCTAAAAGTAGAATTGTTCCACTAGAAGTAGAGCTATCGACTCCAGGCCTTTGAAACCATTGGTAATGCCAATACCCCAATTCCACGTAGACCTTCATTCTTTTCAATAGGAGATTGTGCTTAAGAAAGTTCAAAGCTGAAGGTTGATAGGGCCGGAAGTCCATTGAAATATATATAGGAATAGTATATAGGACCATGACAAATAAATTACTGATCAATATTTAAAACCCAAATCTCTTCATGGTTTTTGCTTCCAATCAACTTTCAACATCTTTCCTCACCTGATTTTGATGTTGAGAGCTATGTTGAAACAAAAATCTTGCTTTGATGGTGTGGGATGGATATTAATTGTGATTTTTGTTCAATGTTATGATATTGTTTCCTATATTCAGTTGCGGTTTCATTAGGATACTATTGAATTTAGAGGGATAAAACACACTCTATTAATCTCTGTATAAAAAAAGAGTACATATGCCTTTATATAGGCAAACCTAGTGCTAACCCTAGAATCTAATTTAATCTAATCAAAATAATTAAGATATAATATATCCATATCTAATCCTAAGATATAATAAATATCAAACTTGATAATAAGATAATGCTTTGATCTAAATAATCCATAATATTCTAACAATCCCCCTCAAGCTGGAGAGTATTTGTCAATCATTCCCAACTTGCCTCAAAATCCTTCAAACTTCGTTCTGCCTAGTGGTTTAGTCAAGATATCTACAATCTGGTCTGTAGATCTTATGTGAGACAAGGTCATAATGACTGCTTCAATCTTCAGAAATCCTAGGCTTGTATTTCTTGAGTCTCAATCGCCCATTTATTTTTTTCTAGGCTTGTACTCCTTTTTAAGTTTCAAAGGCCCATTTATTTTTTTCTGGGCTTGTTCTCCTTTTTGAGTCTTAGAGGCTCCATATTCTTGTCTGGGCTTGTACTCCTTTTTGAGTCTCAGAGGCCCATTTTTGTTCGGGCTTGTACTCCTTTTTGAGTCTCAGAGGTTCCATATTTTGTTCAGGCTTGTAGTTCAAAGATGAAGGTTGGGGTATATTCTTATCCTGCAAATTTAACAAATGACATTTTGGTCTTCAAAGTTGTAGAATGACAATTTGGTCTTTAAATTTGAAGAATGACAGATTGGTCCTGCCAATGAATCTTCCCGCAATTACATCATCTAGTCACTGTGTCTTTCTTTGTTGCTTCATCACAGACTTTCGAATCCGTTGAGCTTTTTCTCTCTCGATCTGATCTTAGCTCAAGCTTCTCCGACGTTCAAATCATCTCCTCTCTTTTTTTCCCTTTGTCGATCTCTGATGGCTCAAGCTTCTCGATGAACTGGACAAAGGTTCGATTTTCTGGTTCAAATCGTTGGAAAATTCAAAGAAGACGACGATGGTGAAGAAGGTTAGGTTGAAGAAGAAAAACCCGATCAATGCTCTTCTCCACTCGCGGCTGTGTCTTTCCTGACGTAGGAGTTGGTTGGGACGGCTAAGAAGACCCACAGTGATTGCGATTGTGTGAAGCTACTAGTGAACTCCTCTCCCCCCGAGTTGCAACACGGGCGGTGTTCTTCGTTCTCCAAAGGTAAGGTGCAGTGTGGTCAGCAAAGTGCTCTGACGTGATGGAATGAGTAAGCAACTTCGACTGCAAGTCTGTGGTTGACTTCAAGCTAAGAATGATGACTACAAGAGTCTAGACAATGACTGTAAGAGGCTGCTTCTGGTTCGATTTGTGGCTGACCTCTACGTCCATAATCTCGTCATTGCTTTTCTATTGCAGCTCAACTCTAAAGCTTGACTTTGACAAAGATGGTCTCTTTTCTCACCTCTGACTCGTTCGAATCAAGCTCACAGTGGTTTCTCTCCTCACCTCTGGCTCATCCGAATCAAGTTCACGATGGTCTTTCTCCTCACCTCTGGCTTGTTCAAATCAAGCTCACAGTGGTCTTTTTTCTCACCTCTGGTTTGTTCGAATCAAGCTCTCTCACTCTCCTCTCTCCTTCCCGTCGCAGCTGTGCTCTGTTTTGGTGATTTATGGATCTGTTTGTGGTGGTTCACCACTCCCGCCAGCAACTGTGTCGCTGAATATCACAACTGTTCTCGCCTTCAAGTTCTACTTCTTTGGCCTGACAAGCTCTAAAATGTCAAGCTTTGTTTCTCATGGCTCAACAGTGAAGGTGAAGGTGATTCGAGAAGATGAAGTAGTTCCTGTTTGTGTTCTCTGGGTTCAATTAGAGATGTGTGTCTCCTGGCCCTCAATTGAGCCAAATAGACCCTAAAGTTGCATTTTGTGTAGGGTAGTTGTGGGTTTGGTGGGTTGGGATTAAAAGGTATTGAATTTAGAGGGACAAAACACTCTTAATCTCGAGTACATATAGGCCTTTATATAGGCAAACCTAGAGCTAACCCTAGAATCTAATCTAATCTAATCTAATTAATCAAAATAATTAAAATATAATATCCTAAGATATGATATATCCATATCTAATCCTAAGATATAATAAATATCAAAGTTAATAATAAGATAATGATTTAATCGAAATAATCCATAATATTCTAACACTCCCCCTCAAGCTAGAGAGTAT
Organism: Acacia melanoxylon; assembly: GCA_019022615.1. Taxonomy (NCBI): domain Eukaryota; kingdom Viridiplantae; phylum Streptophyta; class Magnoliopsida; order Fabales; family Fabaceae; genus Acacia; species Acacia melanoxylon. Next base: position 766,351 of record JAFJYJ010000132.1, on the reverse strand, counting down.
GTGTTGATCATTCTCAACTTGCCTTGAAATCATTCAAACTTCATTCTACCTAGTGGTTTAGTTAAGATATCTGCAATCTGGTTTGCAAATCTTATGTGAGACAGAGTCATAATGCCTGCTTCAATCTTCAACAATCTTTAAGCTTGTACTTCTTGAGTATCAGAGGCCTCAATTTTTGCTTGTCTGGGCTTGTACTCCTTTTTGAGTCTTAGAGGCTCCATATTTTGTTTGGGTTTGTACTCATTTTCAAGTGTCAGACGCTTCATATTTTTGTTTAGGCTTGTACTCCTTTTTGAGGTTTCTAGTCTGAGCTCTTTGTCTCGCCGACGTCTTCTGGTCCGACTCTAAATCCCTATCTCTGACAAAGGTGATGATGGGTTTTAAGCTCTGGCGTTTTTGCCTTTCTCGGTCCTTGAAAACTTCAAAATGACAGTTTAAGCCTTCAAATTTCAAAAATGACAATTCAGGCCTACAAATTTCTGAAATGACAGTTCGTCGGTTTGGTCCCTCCAATTTGATAGATGTCATTTTGGTCTACTGCAATTTGAGAAATGACAGTTTGGTCTCTGTCATCAAAACTGCAGCATTTTGATAGCTTTCAGAGCAACCATTTAGGTCAAATCCATACTTGGTAGAGGTTGAAGTCTGTTTCCTCCTTCCTTTACGCGAAGCTCTCAAAGCCAGTTATGGTGGTGTGGAGGCCGAAGGAGGAGCAGTGATGGTGGTGAAGAGACGTCCTGTCCAATCGCCTCTCTTTTCAAGCTCGACTTTGGACCTTCGCCGCCTTCTTTCACAGGTCGTGTATGAAGGACAAAGGTACAATGGTCTCGTCTCCTTACTTTACTTTCTCCGTTCTATTCGTTAGAGTTGATAAAGAAACGAAGGTCTTTATGGTCTCTCTCTACTCGGCAAAACTCTCACGGCGCTAGATCTCTTCTTCATTCACGGTTGTGTCTTTTCCTACGGTGGAGGAGCCAATACTTTCCAACACTCTGAAGCTTGATTCTTCTGATGGCGGAAGAAGTCGCTGGTTCTATCGCAGCACCCTTCCGCAACAACCGAAGAGTTTGCAACTTTTAGGCGAGAGTTCTACAGTTTCCGGCGATCTGAGTTTTCTGTGGAACTTTTTCTAGATTCCTCTCCCTCTAGTTTCACAGTGCTCACTTTGCTTTCTGGTTTGTGTAGGGAGGTCTGAAGTTGCTAGCAATTTGGCTGTTTGATCTGAAGTGTCGCAACTTCCCTCTCTGGTTTGAGTGTTGAGGCAATAGTGTGTGGAGATGACGACGATAGTTGAAAGTTCGCCGCTAAAGCTCTCTGTCCTTCTAATCTAGATCCGTTGCAGCTGTGTTTTTGACAACACCAATCAGTGGAGGAGGTAAGGGTGAAGATGCTCTTGGCTGTTATGCTTCTTTGTGGTATTCTTTGTTTTTTTATTTCCGACAAAGTCCGCAGCGCTTTAACAGTGGTAGAGAGGGAAAGTGACAGTGGTCTCTTTCCTCACCTCTGGCTCGTTCGAGTCAAGCTCACAGTGGTTGACGGTTGCTCGTTCTATTAAGTTTACGGGTTTTTTTTCCTCACCTCTAGCTTGTTTGAATCCAGCTTTCTCACTCTCCTCCAAGCTTCCCGTTGCAACGCCGACAATGGTGGTTGATGGTGAGAGAGTGAAGAAGTAAGATGAAGACCTGGTAGTTGCCCTTGAATCTTGTGTCTCCCTGTGCTATGTGTCTCGCTGCCTTTCTGACCCTATCTCTAGATTTTGTGGTCGAAAAACTCACCTTACTCAATGGTGGGGCACAGAGGAGAGAACTCTGGGAGGCAATGAGTCACTTGCGCAGGAGAAACAAAACTAAACTCTTTATTTTTCTTCAAGGCTCTAATACTATATTGAATTTAGAGGGATAAAGAACACTCTATTAATCTCTGTATAAGAAGAGAGTACATATGGGCATTTATATAGGCAAACCTAAAGCTAACCCTAGAATCTAATCTAATATAATTAATCAAAATAAATCAAATCAAAATAATTAAGATATAATATCATCTGATATAATATATCCATATATAATCCTAAGATATAATAAATACCAAACTTAATAAGATAATGATGTAATAAGATAATGATCCATAATATTCTAACAAAAGGTGATGTGTTGCTGGTAGAGATATAGGACTAGATTTGTTTTAGGGGTAATCTGGAAGCTAGATGTGGAGTGGGGGACTACAATCTACTTCTAAATTTTGAAATTGATCGTCTTCTCATCAATGATATCTCTCTAGAACCATTATCCCTTGCCACATCAATTTCAATGCTCAACTATCTGATGTCCTTACAAAAGCTTTAAGAGGAACTTGCATTTTCTACATTTGCAACAAGCTGGGCACATATGACTTGTAGACTTCAACTTGAAGGGAAGTGTTGATTATAATTTTGAATATGAATTTGATGCTAGAGAACAAACCAAATAAGTAACTTCACGAATTATTGGGTGGTATGTACTAGGGAGAGGTAAAGGTGACCTGATTAAACTCAATGTTAAACTCGAGAGTATGGTTTTGTACATGTCATGGATAAAATACACAGATGCCACTAATCGTAAAATGCTTAGATCCACATGATATAATCTAATTGTTGTATCATTATTTATGGGCTTAATCTTTATAATGTATACAATCAATCCGGGTTTATGATAATGCTCATCTGTTTAGAATCTGCTTAGAGCTTACATCCTCAACCTTTGTTGTATCCTTGATAAATTTGATCTATCTAAATGGCATGGATATTCACCTGCTAGATCCTAAACTCTTCTGTATGTGTTTTCATTAAATTTCTGATCCTTCTATATTCTTGATTTGAATCTTTTAGGCTATCCCACATGCCGTAGCTATGGTCAGAGCTGCTGATAGGAAAAGCCCGAGAGAGGCTGTGGATTTTGTTTTACAGCTATTGAAGGTGATTGTTTCCTTATTTTTCCACCATGACGAAATCTGCAATAACAGCCACGAAACAAAAGAAATTAATCATGATTTATTTATGATGTATTATTTGTGTTGGTATAATATTAGTCTGAGGGCCTAGATTAGGATATATTTTGTTCAAGTATATTGAACTGAAATCATTTTTTGTTACCGTTCAAACTAATGGTAATTGGCTTTTAGCTGTTCTGTCATTTGGCGTTTATCTATGTTGAATTTTTTATTTATAATGCATATACGTTAAATACATTAATTTTAAATTTGGAGATGTTCATGCCTGCAACATAAATTTGAAATTCATCGGCGATTTACTGAGTTTTGATGTAATGCATCATTCATGGCTTGCTTCCAGTCGCCATACATGTTGCAAACCTCTCTATCATTTGAGAAATTGCCTCTTGACTTATCTTATTATATATTGCTGCCAGATTCTTTGTATCTTATTATTATCTTATTTGTGGCAGTACAATGACAACAATGGTAACCCCTACTCAGATGTCTTCTGGCTTTCTGAATTGGTCCAGTCAATTGGTGAACTTGAGTTTGGGCAGCAGGTTGATGGATTTGATTATTCTTGTTTAATATACTGTTATGATTTTGCCTTTTGTCTTTTTTTGAAGTGAGTCTAAAGCATAGTTGTCAAAAATTGTCATTTACTTTTCAAATCTTACGATTCACAATGAATCATGAAACCATTCTGCCAACCATAGTGGCCATCTTTCTGACTCAAACTAATGACAGAGTATTCTCCTTTTATCATCACTCCTGAAGCGCATTGACCGGCTCTTACAATTTGACAGGTTGACAAACACATTCCCTACTAAGTAGTACATTTCATCAAATTTATTTGTAATGGTATCTTATTTCTCTGGAAATCACTTGTACCAGACTCATGCCAAGCTACAATGGAATCTTGACTATAAGTTGTATCAGAACCTTGACACAAATTGCGTTAAAGCTTTCCGGATTCATTCCCCTTGTAAGTTTGTCCTTACTTTTCATTAAAATGCTTATTGAAGCTGTGCATGCTCATAAGTCATAAGTAAAGCTTGACATTAACCACAGGATCGTGTCTATGGACTTGTAAAACCTTTTCGAGACTTAAAAGTAATGTGGCAAGTTCGTATTGAAGCAAGCAGAGCACTCCTTGATCTTGAATTCCATTCCAAGGGAATTGATGCGGTATTACTGTTATTTATCAAATATGTGGAAGAGGAGCTTTCCCTAAGAGGTTGTGCATCCTTTGTGATCAAGACTATTCTATTGTACAATAATTACTCTTCCTAGGCTACTTGATGGTTTTTCCTTCATTTTCATTTTCTCTCCTTGATCATTTGTCCACAGATTTACATTCCTTGATTGCAGGGCAGGTAAAACTGGCCATTCATGTTATGCGTTTATGTCAGATGAGAAATGATTCCAGTGACGAAGTTTCGAGCCAAACATTTGTGGCTTTGCTTTGTTTGCTTGAAGGTCGATTGTCATTCAATAACGTCTTTCTCCGTCACCATTTGTTCTGCATATTACAAATACTTGCGGGAAGGTAGGCATGTGTGTAACGCGTAGTCCTTGAAGAAAAAGTTAATCATGTGCATGTATAAATGAAATTGACTTGATTATCTAGTTAATCTTCTGTATGGATACTGCATATATCTTTTTATGACATAGTCTATAGAGGTTGAGTGATTGCCTACCTATTAGGAGGGAAGCTCCCTTTTTTTTTGGGGGGGGGGGAGTAAGCTTCTTTTTTCTTCCTTGAGGGATTTTTTTTTCCCTTTATTTCTTTCTTCATATTTTTTCCCTCTCTATTGCAGATCCCCCAGTTTCTTCACCCTTCTATGGTCTATTTTAATTCCTAATAAAAGCTAATAATCCAGAAAATATTTACAAGAAATGCTTAAATATTCCTACAGAATGTCAGTAGAAATTTGTGTGAGCTGTTGTTTGTAAGGAATTCTGATTACTTATCTAATATAAGTGAAAGGCTGCTATTGTTCAACATGTTTCAAGTGCTCTGGTATTTGTTGGCTAGCTATTCCTTAGTTCCTTGTAGGCTCTTTTGGTTCAGTGCATGTGGAACCTTTGCCTGTCTTCCTCCTTATCTTGTTAAATGATATATATATTTGATTTTGCTTTAGCCTAATCTGATTAGATAAAATACAATTAGCATATACTTTGGCATTCCGTACTTTTGTGTTCTAGGTATTTTTTATTTTCTTAATGTTGTTTTTGAAATCAAACCCAATGTGGAATCCTGTTTTTGTATTTAATTTGAATGCACTTGATGAAATAAAGTTGAATGGAGCATCCTATGTTTAATATGATTTGTTGAATGTCTGCTTTTAATTGATTATTTCTGATCTTATATCTGTAGTTCATCTTATTTCCCTGGCCAAAACTATGTAGTTTTTTTGTAGGAAAATTGTGGAAAAGTCCCCCTTTAGAAATTTAATGGTTGAGGAGGACGTAATAAATTTTTACGCACAGAATACTTGCACTTTGCGACCTTTGTAACCAGAGTACTAATACTCTGATTTAGGTCCTCTTCACCGATTAGTTTTCTTATAGGGGACTTTTCCCCAATTTTCCCTTTTTGTTTGTGTATTTTGAGGCAAAAAGAAAGCATACTAATTATGAATGTAATCTGTACTTCTGCATTTAGACCACCAACTCTACATGGAGTACCCAGAGAAAATAAATCTCTGCAAATGAGTCTTGTGGAAAATTGCAGCGATCAGAGAAACATACTTGTTCTTGATCCCGAAAGTAAACCTCCTGAATTGCCTTGCTCTACCCAAAACCTGACAGAAGATTGGGGCATGGTAGAGGGTTTGAAGGACACACTTCAAGAAGCACCTGGGAATGCAACCCCCAATCCTCTCAAAGATATGCATGTTAAAACTCCAAAGGAATCACCCATTGAGGCTTCCAAAGAAGAAATGATGCAGGACTTGCCAACCGAAGCTCCCAATGAAGTTCCCAAGGAAGTTGATGCCACCTCCGTTGCCCAAGAGCTGAAGAAGCCAGTTGTTAAAATCAGAGTCAAACAATCCTCTGCTGCCAGTAGGGCTGACACTGATAATCAAATGGTTGAACGATCATTAGGTGGCCATAATGAAATTGATCGTGCAGCCAGCAGTTCAGTGTCTGTAGATGCACCCCCAAGGAATTTTGGAGAGACTCTGAGTAATCACAATATTGAGGAAGTTAATTCTTGGCATGATCATGGTTCACGCTTGACTGCCAGCATTGGTAGTGCCAAATTCTTGGGTGATGGTGATGAACTGGTCAAAGAACTCCAATGTACTGCTGACTCTAGTGTTGTTTTTTCACCTCGGCCTTTGGATCCCTCATCATCTAGCATCATCCAAGACAACAATATTGATGCTGATGCTCGGCGGTTTGTCAGCCTCCGAACTCTTTCAGCTGCAGACTCGTTGGCCGGAAATGTTTCTTTGCATGGGAAAGGAAAGAAGAAAGGCAAGGAAAAAAGACGGAAGCAAGAAGACCATAAAGGGCACCATGATGATCCAGAATATTTGGAAAGAAAACGATTAAAGAAGGAGAAAAGGCGGAAGGAAAAAGAGATGGCAAAACTGCAGGATGATGAAGCAAAGAAATCTTTGGTAGAATCTTCTAGTAAGAAAGAACCACCTGAGAGTGAATTTGCTACAAAAGAACTGAAAGCAATTGAACCTAGGGTATCTAAAGTAGAAGTCAGAAAGGTTGATGTCAAGCCGGAAGCATCGGAAGGTACTTCTGCTGCCCCAAAATTTCGAATCAAAATTAAAAATCGAGGGCTCAATAAGTCATAGAAAATCCAAATTGCCCATTTATTCAATAGGAGATATTGGAATGAAAGTCAGAGTTCCCTTATATTTTTTGGGTTATAGATCTGTTCCAAATCCGGCATTGTAGGTGTAGAGGCCACACGGATTCTGGCGCTAATTGTTGATTCTATGAGCTTTACTTGTTCATTGTCCTTTCATGTAGTCATGTTATGTAGATATATGATTGCAAAAAACACTACTAAAAATTTAATCAACGGATAGGAATCTTGCTTTTGCGGTGTACCTTTATCCTGTTTCTTTATAGGAAAGTAGCAAGGACTAGTTCGCGTTTGTGTCAGTAATTGTGTATGATTTGTAATGTTAATTGTTCTCCGATGGCTTGAACATAATATCAAAGTACTTGTCAAATTCTTTGGTAACAAATACTTCGCCTTGCATTTTGGTTCCGTTGCTAGTAGATTCATTACAAACTAGGCTTATACCGTTGCATGGGCAGATAAATGTATTTAAAATTCCCTTTGACCTATGATTGGATTGAGAAATTTTGATTTGTTTTTAAATTTGTATAGATCACACTTCTATGAAGTTGTGGTTGGTATTTTACTATTTTATGTGAGGTTGATTTAGGGCTGTACTTGTATATAACTATTGCTAGAGTTCTCTGTTTTTGCATTGGAGCTTTACTTTTTCAAGGGCACATTGATTTGTTTTATATCTTTAGATCACGCATTGAACTTGTTATATTTCGTGAGACTGCTTTTAAGAGAGCCGATATGATTTTGTAAGGTTGAAATATAAAAATAGTGAAGTTGAAGAGTCAACTTGTGACAATGGAGGTATCGATAAAAATTATCAAATTTAACATTTAAGTGAATTGTTTTGTTAAAAAATACAATAAACTAAGTTGATGAGCCTCATATTTTTAATAAATGACTAATTTATCCTTTTTATAAGACATTTGTAAGTTTTTAAGGAATATTAAACTATTTTTTCATATATACCCTTGTTTAATATGGAAAATCTAAAAATATACTCCCTCCGGTCCTAATTATAGGAGCAAATTACCAGAATTTGGAGGGATTAAGGAAGGAAGTTAAATTAGTTAATTATGTATATTTTCCTAAAATACCCTTACCAGCTTGTATTTTTAGCCAAAACGGAGCCATATTCTTGCAAAGGGTCAGCAAAGAGATATTAAATGCAGCGATACAAACCAAATCCCAAAGTTACTTAAGCGAATTCCACATCAATAACATTTCCTCTCATAAAAAATATTATGGTTTTATAGTCCTTCAAAATGAATCTTTTTTTTGTTACGACAAAATGTATCTTTTGTATATAACAACATGACAAATTGGTTGCTTTTAACATTATTTTATATAAAAAAGTATAATTTAGGTGTATATGACATTAATGAGTTGCAAACATTATTTACTTTATAAAATATATAGGTGTATTATTAAATTATTATTGTCTTTAATTATTATTAAGAAAGTATAAATAGGGTATTATAGGAAAAAATGACAAAAGTTAAAACTTACTCTTATAATTAGGACCAAAACAAACTCCAAAATTTGCTTTTTATAATTAGGACCTAGGAGGAGTATATCACTTGAACTTTAAAAATAGATTATCTAACAAAAAATAAGTTGTTAATTGTTTTATTGTTTTTATTAGTCTCATTACTGTTGATATCAAAGTTTAAGTGATATTTTTCTATTTAATAAGGACAGTGAGTGAAAGTAATAATGAATATGATATTTGAGTTTGATGCTGTTGGTAAAAATACTATTGGAAGTCACTTTAACTTTAGGACAATTTTAATTCTTTTAACTGTTTTTATTGGTTTTGTAAAAATTGGTAGTTTGTGCCATAAGGATATTTTAATTATATCATTAAGAAAAATAGTGATTATTTTAGCTAACCATTATAATTTTTATAAAAAAGAAAACAACATAGTTTTTATTACAAGTACTTGTTCATGCTGCAAAAGATTATTTAACATGTTAACGTTGCCATGATTATTATTACTTTCTCTTGTCTTAAATATAAGATAGAATTGACTTTTTTTTTTTGGAGAGATTAGAGAAATTAAATAAGTTACTTAATCATATCAAATGTTGTGTATCCTTAGATTATACTCCCTCCGGTCCTAATTATAAGAGCAAATTTTGGAGTTTGTTTTGGTCCTAATTATAAGAGTAAGTTTTAACTTTTGTCATTTTTTCCTATAATACCCCTATTTATACTTTCTTAATAATAATTAAAGACAATAATAATTTAATAATACACCTATATATTTTATAAAGTAAATAATGTTTGCAACTCATTAATGTCATATAAATTATACTTTTTTATATAAAATAATGTTAAAAGCAACCAATTTGTCATGTTGTTGTATACAAAAGATACATTTTGTCGTAACAAAAAAAAAAAGATTCATTTTGAAGGACTATAAAACCATAATATTTTTTATGAGAGGAAATGTTATTGATGCGAATTCGCTTAAGTAACTTTGGGATTTGGTTTGTATCCTTTGCATTTAATATCTCCCTGACCCTTTGCAAGAATATATACTCGTTTTGGCTAAAATACAAGTTTGGTAAGGGTATTTTAGGAAAATATACATAATTAACTAATTTAACTTCCTTCCTTAATCCCTCCAAATTCTCGTAATTTGCTCCTATAATTAGGACCTAGGAGGAGTATATCAATTTGGAGGGAAAAAAATTACAATACTCTAAAATAATTTAATTAGTTTCTTTAATCTCTCTAAGAAAATTATTTTATCTTATATTTAGGACCGAAGAGAGTATTATTATTATTTTGCCTAAGACAAAGTTAATGACTAAGATTTTCAAATTTAATAATTAATATTAAACTAAAATGATGAAATTTTGAAATAAGTGTTATTTGTTATAGATTTTATAGATAGATTTCAGCTCAAGAAATCTTAGCTAGAATACTTGTCTTAGGTTTCGTTATCTAACCACTATTTTACTTTAAATGATTCTTAAATTTTATTATTTTTTACAATTATATACGGGCATCTAATTTATTTTAAAGTTGAAATTGTTAGCTAGGGTAAATTTTATTTATGGGAAATATTTATGTTAAATTCCTATTTTTAATATATTATCACTAAACTATAGCCCACCAAAAAAATAGGACACATCATCATTTATTATTGGATAAAATATGAAAACAATAAATATAAAAGATGAAATGAAATGATAAAAAAAGTAGGTTCAGTTTCTCTCTCATCTTTTAAAATTTCTAAATCATATTCATCCAATTGATCTAAAAATATCCAATATTATTTTTTTATTTTTCTCTTATCTTAATGAAAATATATATATATATATATATATGAGAAAAGGATCGGCTTTCTGAAAATTTACTTTGAAATTGAACTAGTTCTTAGTTCTTATCTCAGCACAGAAGGTGCTACTGTAGAGTCAAAACTCTCTATTTTTCTTTGCCGTGGAAGCGAAGACTTGAGAATATTTTTTTTAAAAAAAAAACAGAAGAGAGAGAAGGGGAAGATAGTGAGATACTGCTTTTTGGTTTTCTTTATATTCATGAAAGAGGTTATTGCGATATCTTTCCTTCTTCCTCTTTGAAATGGCGCCTTTTGATTTTGCGGCCTTCGTTTTTCCTCTCATGACGTAAAATATCCTCAAGCTGCAGTCACGAATTCGAGGATTCCGTTCTTTCTTCTCGTTTTGAAAATCAATTTTTATATTTTTCTGGGATTTGTCTGCCCTTGATTGTTGAAATAACGGCATGAGGGAGAATATGAGCTGGCGGAGAGTATTAAAGTCTGTGCAGGCCCTCGCTGCCCATACCCTTCTCTTCTGCTTCACTCTTCTTCTCGTCTTCAAGCTCGATCACGTTGTCTCCTGCTCTTGGTGGTTAGTTCTTGCTCTAATCTTATCATGTAAATTCCTACTTTGTAATTGATTTTAGGACAGAGCCTAGATTATTTTGATTAATTTTCCCTTTTCTATTCTGTAATTTATGTAAGAGGTTTCCTTTTGCTCTAATTAGTATGGACTTCAATATCAGTGTCATCCGAGACTTTTGCTTATTTTATGAAGGCGTCAACAGGGCCGGGGAATAAATCTTGAGCAGTCGATTTAATGAGATAAATCTTTTTTTCCAAACAAAAAATCAGAGATGACGAGGTTTTCATGATTGTCCTGACTGAATTTAGCGCATGTTAAAATTGCGTCTGAGAGAAGTATTCTTGATTAGTAGAATCGGAATTTAGTGTCTTCTCCGCTTCTCTTGCGTGTTATTAGTGAATATGGTGGATTATTACCTTCTAAAGTTTTGAAGAAGTTTACGGTGTAAAATTTAAGATACACGAGGCGGAGCTCACTCAAATTGTTACCGTATACTTGAATTCTCTCTCTCCCTCTCCCCTCTCCAGTTATCATCTGAAGTACCCTAGAGCATCCAAATTCATGAATAACCCAAGAAAGCAGAATTTTGTTAATCATTGCTTGAGTGTGGGGTTGTGGGGGTAAAGTTGCGTCTTTCTGATTACTACACAACTATGTTCGACTAAAAGTTGGCAAGGCATATTCCTAAGTTCCTCATGACGTATGTCTGCCATAGTATAAAATTACAAGCTGTAAATGTATAACAATGTTTATTGGTTCTGAAAACACAGTACAAATCTAAAATGTCCACGACCAAGGTACGTGATGCTTATCTTTCTGTAAGAGAAATTTACCATATCAAATTGTTATAATAATAAACAAGTGCTCTACGGTAATCACATCAACCTTATTCCTGAGTTTTGTGGCTGCATAAATGTTACAGTAGTAGTATTAATTCCCTTTTTCTTCTCCACCCCCAAATAAGCTGTGGCTAGAGAATTAACTATTGTGGGGGTCTTGTATGGTTTGTGGCATAAAAAACAATCATTGATGGTGAGGATTTTACTTTTTCTCAAATTTGAAATAAAACACTTTGTGCTGTATTATTTTTCCCGTCTGCAACTGCTGTGTTATTCCTTTTTACTCCCTTTGCTTGATTTTCTTTTCTTGTCTGTATGATGGGAGGCAGGGGGAAGACATGTGACTTAATTAAAGATATGAAGATGGGTGGGGAAGCTTTTACATTATGAAAACATATAATGATTCACTTAAAAGAAGAAGAATAGGAACCTGATGAGCCAAATGAATCTTCTTCTTTTTTAATCATAAAGGTACAATAATTGTTAGACCAACATAGCCAAAGAGTGAGTAAGCCTTGCTTCAATTGGAATTGAAAGTATGTCTTCTTATTGCAAAGCTACCCAAATGATCTAGTGGCATTATCAGAGTTGGTCCCAACTTTGGGGTTATGTGATTATAAAGATTCCCAAGGTGGTAGTTGTTATGCTAGGTGGTACTGTATCACCTGTCAAGTTTTTGTGCCTCAAACTGTCAATGATATCTTAATTGACCACAGGATTCAATCAAATAATCAGAACCCTACTCTGGAAATTATTTATAAACCTGCACTGTCCATAATTTTGGAAACAATGTAGTGTAGGGATGATCAAGAACACTACTATGGAATTATTGGTGTTAAATTTGTTAAAAACATAGTCTTTGCAAAGGAAGAATGGAAGAAAGTGTTAAATCATGGGAGTTTATAGTTTTCTATGGAAGTTCTGTTAATGACTTAAGTATAGAAACTTTTATATACTAAAGAAAGAAGGCAATATACATTGGATTCTAAGAAGACAATGATTATTAGTTACTGACTTCAACTTTAATGTGCAGGATAATATTTTTTCCACTATGGATGTTTCATGCTGTTGTGGCTCGAGGAAGGTTCTCATTACCTGCGCCATCAGTTCCACGTAATCGACATGTATGTAATTGTTATCTTTATTACAAGTTCAAGCTTATAAACCAGGTTTTCCCCTTTTCTTATTTATGAATATTTGGCAATGTGCCCTACGTATCATGAAGTGTAATATTGTAATTGCTACCTTGTGGCTTTTCAAAATGGGGTTACCAGCTCTTCCACATCTATCCCATAATTATCGAGTGTAGAATCTTTTTCTTTTCAATATTAAGATTAGTGTATAAAATTCTGATTTGCTATTTTGTGACAGTGGGCACCATGCCATGCCGTTGTTGCAATACCATTGCTTATTGCGTTTGAATTGCTCCTTTGTATATATCTTGAGAGCTTATATGGTACACCACCAATCCCTACCTCTGTTTTACATGATTGTGGATTTGATTAATTTTCATGCATTCAGTTAGTTTCCTGTGAAAAGTGTTATAAAAGAATTATTAACTTGTTAATCCATGTTCATATAGTTAGCTTGATGTTAAAGAATTCCTCCTATTGAATAGTCAGCATTATAACATGTCTCAGTGCCTTGACATGAAGTAATTTTGTTGTTGTTGGAAATCAACCCATTATTACCTATCCCATGATTCTAGCTCTATCATATCCCCTAATTCGAGTTGTTCAAGTTTAGGAAAGATTTTTCAGTGATTGTAATCACTCTTTATTTCTCTTTATTTTGTAATCCCGTCAATCTTTCCTCTGAGAGCTCTCTTGGAGCTTATATAAGTGTAACCCTTTCTTTGAATAATTATATCAATAATAGAAAGTGTTGAACCTATCCTGCATACGATCTGCATATCAGATTGCGGACGTAATGACAAAACTACTAGATCAAGCTAATTTGAAGGGTTTTGATGTAAGTTGGGAATGATCGACATATACTCTCCAGCTTGAGGGGTACTGTTGGAAATCAACCCATTATTACTGATCCCATGATTCTAGCTCTATCTAGAGCTGGTAAAAGAGCCGGGCCTAAAAAGAAAAGTAGTCATTTTTTGAGGCCCGGCCCTACAGGGCCAAAGCTATTTTAACAATCTTTTACTATTTTTTCAACTTTTTTTAGAGAAATAAAATTAGAATAATGAAAATTGTAATTTGACACATAAATGTCGTCAAAATTAAGGTGTTAACGATAGGCATAAGACAACAAACAAAAACAGTAACTAAATCATAATCAAAGGTAAATTATTATCCAAGTACAACAATTACAAATCATTAATGAAAAGACTTGAAAAAATTTAAAATACTCCTTATAAATATGTCTTGAAAAGTGTTAGTAGTCAACAAAATAAACAATACAAAATTAGTAAGAATACTTATGAAATAAGAAATATCTTTTATAAGTTTTTAATTTTTAGGATTCTTAATACAAAATGTTCTTATGAAATTTAATTCTAACTATATATGTGCAACATCATTAACAAAGTATAAAAAAAATCAATAATATTATTATCATATAAATAATTTTTTTTTTTTTTTAAAAAACATACGGGCCTAAAAGGGCCAATTCTTTTAAGCCCTCGACCCTACACGGGCTGACCATTTTAAGTCCGCTTTCACTTTTGAGGCAAAAATCTTAAGTGTGACCTTGCAAATTCAAGGCCTAAACGGGCTGACTCGACAGGCTTAGCCCGTTTTCATGGCTCTTGCTCTATCATGTCCCCTGACTCTAGTTGTTCTAGTTTAGCAAAGATTTTTGATTGATTGTAATCACTCTGTATTTCGCTTGATTTTGTAATCCTATCAATCTTTCCTCTGATTGCTCTCTAAGCTTATATAAGTGTAACCCTTTCTCTGAATGATTATATCAATAACGGAGAGTGTTGATACCTCTAATTCAATAGTTGCGCTAAAAAATTTGAATGCCTGGGATGTTACTTATGCAAGATATTTTATTACTCTAAATTAATGCATTCTCTTTTGTGCAGTTCATGGTTTTGCTGCTGTCAATCTAAAGATTGTGTTCCTTCCCTTACTAACATTTGAAATCATTATTCTAATTGACAATTTCAGGTAAAATTCTTAATAATTTCCTCAATTATTAGTTGATGACTTCTAGTTTTCCTTTTACTTTTTGTGAAAAAAAGAGTGGGGCTATTTCTTGTTGTTTGGACAGCAATTTCTTAATATGAACTGATATATTCTATTCAGTTAGAGGATGAGCCTTGAAGTAACAGTAAGGTTGTTGTCATATGACACAAAGGTCATAGGTTTAAATCTTGAAAACAACCTCTCTATTCGTGGGGGTAAGGCTGCGTTCATCTATCCTTACCCAAACCCAATTGGTGGGAGCCTTGCGCACTATGTCACCAAAAAAAAATTCTATTCAGTCGTATGAATTATGGAAACTTGAGAGGATCTATGTCCATGTCCCAGACATACTTGTTTTAGATGTTTTGCAGCTGTATCTCCGTTGCAGTTGTATGATGTGTGGACACGCGAAGAATAGGCTTGATATCCATGTCCTAGATGTGCTAGATGCCCATGTAGAACAAGAAGCAACACTCAATAAATTACATCATGTAGAACAAGAACAACGCCTGATAAATTACATTGCATAATGGCATCCATGCCTGTGTAAATTTTCTGCCTATGCTTCTCAGCGGCTGTTAGAATTCCTTCTCTCCTTTGTTTAGTTACTAATAATTTTTCACTCCTTTGGATGCATTATTACATGCTTTAGGTTTGTGGGATTATCTTGTTTTTATTGTATAGTTTTATTAGCCTTTACTCTCTTGTCTTCCGTTGGTGTATATATTTAGATGTATCTTACCATTCAGATGAACAAGATATACATTTTCCTTCCAAAATTCATCAAGGTTCAAGTGATTAATACAAACTTTTTCTGATTTTTTTTCAATGTTTTTAATCCCTTACGTGGAGAGTTATTGAATCTTCAAAGTGATTTAAAAGCTTTTACCCCTCATGCCATTTCTTCATAGCTTTATGATTCACCATAATTTATTAATGTGGGCTCATTTTCAAAATACGTTGCTCAGTTTGTTGTAATCCGTGTTTGTTGTTTGTGCAGAATGTGTAGGGCTCTAATGCCAGGGGAAGAAGATAACATGAGTGATGAGGCAATATGGGAAACACTTCCTGTAAGGATTTGTGTCAACAACTTATAAAAGAAATATGCATCAGATGTGGGCCATTTTATTATTCCTAATAGATGTCTTACTTTCCATGTCATCATCCATGGTCTTGGATTTTCTAATAGCTTCAACAGATAAAAGCAGATGAAAGAAATTAAAGGAATGTTAATTTTGTGGCATTCAAGAATGGAAACCTGTTGCCAATGATAATGTATAATTTAATTTGACTCGGGAAAAGTTATGCATGGACTAGTATTGTTCTCTGACTTGTATAAAGTAACTGCTTGCATCATGCATTGATCAGTTAGGGAATGGTGTTAACTTTAGGAATTAATCTTTCTGAATATGACAATCAATTATGTTCAACGGCAGTAAAATGTAGATATTGGCGTGCAAAAGATTTCTAATTGGTTTATGCTTCTGATAGAGATTACCCACCTGTAGTTGGTAGATGTGACACTTTGACAAGCATCCCATAAAATTATATAATTTTGATTGTATTTTGTTTTACTATTAATTGACATTAATTGATAAATAGACCAGATGTCTGGCAAGAATATTTTTGTTATCAACTTTTTCTTTCTTTCCTAATCACATGAAATAGCTTCTTGCTTGCATCTTTTGTTTTGAAAAATATTTTCTAAATACTGGAGGGGAACTCTTGGAACTGAAGCTTTAGTGGCGACTGATAAGACAATGATGTGGGTTGACTTCCCTTTTTATCCCTTACTTCTTTTGGGTCAGTAGGGATGTTCAAGTGCTTTTTACTTGGTGCAATTGAGTTGTATGGATCCCTTATCAATGCTCTAACTGGCAGTTTTATATGAAATCATCATGTCGTTATTGTCTAGCTTTTCTGCTTTCTTGTAGTTTCCATTTACTCTCGCACCTCTTTCTGTTTGCCTCTCTTTATAGAGAGATCAGGTTACCATATATGAATGTGCTTGCTCATCTTGTGCCTGGTCCAGAATAATTTTTTTCAACAGTTATGGCTGATTATTATCTTATAAGTCCTTCCATGTTTATGCTTCTCATTTTGTTCTTGTAATTGTTATTTATTGGATATCCTTTTAAAGTTTGTGTTTGTCAATAACATTATAAACATGATCTGGGTGGAGTATATTCTTGAATTACATGGTTGTTAGAGTTCATTACACAATATTAATATTTTCGTTTTTATGTTTATAGCACTTTTGGGTTGCAATCTCAATGGTCTTCTTTGTTGCTGCTACAGTGTTCACACTCTTAAAACTGTGTGGTAATTTCTTGTCTGAGTCTATCTGATGAATTTTATTATGAATTCTGTATTTTTCTTTTTTCTTTTTCTTTTTTTTAATTCTCCCCAATCATAACAATAATAGATTTCAGTTTTGTAGACTTTTCTTGAGAAACAAAAGGGATTTCTTTTTGGAAGCACATAAGGTGCTTGTCCTTATGTGCTTGTCCCTCTAATTAGAGGGACAAACACATTTTATTTTATTTTTTAAATTTTTTTTATATCTTTTATTTATTTAGATTAAAATTATATGTTGCTTTCTGAAATTTTTTTTGCACCCAGTATATCAAATTAATTAATTTTCAGTTCTGTATACATAAATATTTGTCCCAAAACTAATTAATTTGAGATATTTCAGAAAGTAACATATAATTTTAATATAACTAAATAAAAGATATAAAAAAAATTAAAAATTAAATAAAATAAAATGTGTTTGTCCCTCTAATTAGAGGGACAAGCACATAACAAGCACATAATGTGGATCCTTTCTTTTTGGTTAAATGCCCATATATGAACCAAACTAAGTAAATCTGTTTATCGGGACATTAACAACTAAGCCAAATAACTTTATTTCTCAGACATCAGTGAGTAGCATGGTCAATTTTTAATATTTTATTATATGGAAAAACTTGAAATATTGACTGACATTCAAGTAATGGATGATCTGTGGATACAAAGATATGAAGTCTATGATCCGCGGATACAAAGATATGAAGTCTCTTTCAGTTGATACAAGTGGTCATTAGGAGAAATACAGAAGCTGTGTCATGAATTTTGACCATTTGAGAACCTGCTATGACACATCTAAGTGGCTTATATTACTTTTTGGTCTCTCTTGTACCTATCCAATTATGTTATTTTATATTCAGTTACTTATCTTAATATAGGAAATTTTTTTTATTCCTGTCTAATCCAGGTGATGTAGGTGCTCTTGGTTGGTGGGACTTGTTTATAAACTTTGGGTAGGATTTCCATCTTTTGATTTGGTTGACATTCTTTGCAAATTTTGTATGATGTTTTTGTTGACCTATCTTACTGCAGTATCGCCGAGTGCTTTTCTTTTCTTGTATGTACAAAGTGGTCAAATCCAATTATTCATAGAAATTCTCGCTCAAGAGAAGCCAGTTCATCTTCTAGTACGATTAGATATCTTGATCGGAATAGTGGCTTAGTAGTTTCTTCAGAGGACAATCAACATCAGGAGAGAATGTGTGGCCTACAAGATATAGGAGGTCACTTTATGAAGGTTCCAGTCATTGGATTCCAGATTCTTCTATGTATGCGTTTAGAGGTAAGCCATTAATTTGTGTTCTTGGCCAGTTATTAAGATGCCATATTGAGGGGTGTTACTTGTTTTCAATTTCAGGGAACACCTGCTAGTGCTAGACATATACCACTTTTATTTCTCTTCTCTCCACTTTTTCTACTGCAAGGTGCTGGTGTACTGTTTTCTGCATCTAAATTGGTGGAGAAAATTATACAACTACTACGTAGTGGAGCTGGTGGAGGAATATATTTTAGATTTTCTTCAAGAGCTCATGATTGCTTGGGGTTTTTGCACCATGGTTCAAGGTAATGAACTCCTACTATTACTATTAAACATGATAAATCCAAGTGAATGTCTATTAGTGCAGAAATAGAAGCTTTCCTGAAGTTGTGATCATGCTGAATTACCATATGCATGTCATTATTGTGGCTGCATCTGACAATCCGTAAAAGCAGGTTGTTGGGTTGGTGGTCCATTGATGAAGGGAGTCGAGAAGAACAGGCACGGCTGTTCCAAGAAAGGGCATCCGGGTAAGATTTATCTTATTTCATTTCATTTGTTATCTTATATGCATGACTACGTACACTTATGTGTAAAAGAGGATTCAATTGATACTGGATCCATAAAAGTTATTCTTAAACCATTGGATAACATTTTTTGTAACCCCCCCCCCCCCCCCCCCCCAAAAAAAAAAAAATCCACTACATGATTTAAAGCTCTTACATTAATATCATCCTCACAATATTTGGCATTTATCCAACTTTTTTTAAAGTGTATAACATGCATTTCAATTGGAAGAAAGTATTAGCAACAGATTGCATACTCAGCTATTTAGTTTTTATAGAATTTGACATGAAAAATCAATTGATGCAGGAATTATATGTTGAAACCCAAAAAAAGTAGAAACTTTGATCAACTGAAACCCTAGAGGAACATGTCTCTAGATCCTTAGTTCTAAAAAGGTTCCACAAGAGTTTATTAGACTCTTGGCACCTACCTGTATTCTATCCAGAATACAAAAACACAAGTAACAACTATACGAGGCAAAGTATTTTTCCAAAGTATCATATTAATTGGGTCAATGATCTGTTTTTTACCCTATTTTAATCTTAACGATATTAGGCAGGTCTGCTATATGTTCTGCTGGCATTTATTTCTAAAAATATTTATACTTTTGGTTTTCCACTGTGCAGGTATAACACTTTCAGCGGTTATCCTCCTGATGTTGTGAAGAAAATGCCTAAAAAGGATCTTGCCGAGGAGGTGATATTAATTTTTATAACTTATTTGTGTATAATATTTATAATGGTAAATTTAATCCTATGCGTAATTGTTATTCAGGTGTGCTACTTGTGTAATACTTCTGCTGGTTTTAGTTCTTTATGTTTGTCTATCATGTTTACTAGGCACGAAACTTCTCAACAAGGCAACAAATAAGCAATTCTATTAATTGCTGTGCTTTTTTTTCATGTCAGGTCTGGAGACTCCAAGCAGCTCTTGGGGAGCAAACAGAAATTACAAAGTACAGTCAACAGGAGTTTGAAAGACTACAGAATGTATAACTGCTATCTCTGATGAGTACTCTGGTCTCTGTACCTATTTGCTTGTGTGCGTTGTACATGTCAAAGTTTCTTGCATGATGTTTTAAGAAACTATCTGCGAGATCACCATATGCAATTTAAGATTTTTACATGCCTAACGAGAGAGCAAATCAGTCTTGCCCCCTGAGATTTTATTTGATTAATTCTAAGCCTCTGCAAGCAAATCGTGCTTTCATTTGCTGAAACTCTTGCGTAACTGTTGGTATCTTGTTTTATATAAGATACAACTTTGTTTTGATGTCATGGATCAAAGTTTCATTATCATTTATGGCAAGTAAAAATGATTACTAGGTTGAAGATATCGATGGACCTTTAGCTGATGGGTTCTTATTTAATGGGTTCATTTAGTAATTGTGTGATGCCTGTGTTATTATTAAGGACAGGAAATGAGCTCACACACGAGTGTGTATAAAAACAAGGGCAAGAATAAAGTCATGTAGGATATGGGAAGAACGATGGGGATAATGGTGGATGAAAGAAAAAAGTGGAGAGAATAGAGAAGCTGGAATCCTTTGGAAACATTGAGGTCAAGAGATGGAAATGAAGATTATATTGTATCCTCTTTAAATTGTATTAAATGCATTCGATGACTATTCATGTGTGTTAATATCATCTGGTCACATGATTTTCACTGCCCTTGATTGTTTCTTTGCTCCAGTCTTATATTTAATATTCTTTATCACGTTCTGTAAATGACTCTGACCTTTATGTTCATATATTTGTTGCGTGGATCAGGAGAAAGTATTGTGCAGAATTTGTTTTGAGGGGGAGATTAGTGTTGTATTGCTACCTTGCAGGCATCGAATCCTCTGCAGGTACTTTTAAATACATCATTGTGCCGTCTATGATTTCTTAGGGTTCGTTTAGTGTGCAAAATAGAAAAGGATATAATGGAAAAGATTATTTTGAGGATTAAAAGCTTGTTTTGTCATTCCCTTGAAGCAAGGGAAAAGTAATCTTTTTATCCCTGAACTTTTTACCGGTTTGTACCTAAAAAGGGTAGAATCTGTTAAAAATGAATACAAAAGCATAGTAGACTTTACAAAAAGAATATTATTTCAATTGTTGTACTGATTGGGCCGGAAGACTTTATGGTCCTCTCATTCAAACTTTGTTCTTATGCTTAATCTGATCATGATGACCTGCAGCGCTTGCTCTGAGAAGTGCAAGAGGTGCCCAGTTTGTCGGTTCTCAATTGAGGAGTTATTACCTGTATATGACGTTTAGGTCTTAACTTGGCTAACTTTTTAATTCAAGACCGTGGAAGAAAGGGCGCTAAAGAACGTACAAGAGAGTTTAACAGGATGAGCATGTGGTAGTTTCGGCAGCGACAATGATGCAACGTAAAGTGTTTGTATAATTTATCTCAAAAGGCGTAAGGAGAAATCACCATACAGAAGATGCTTTGGAATTTGATTTTACCCTGGTCTGTAAATTGTATATGCTAAATTCTCCCAGGCCATACTAATGCGATTGGTGGTCATGATGAGTTGTAGCTTTTGGTGATCGGATGAATAGGTTGGTTACAAGTTTATTTTGGCATAATCTGGTGTTTAATTGTGGATTCTTGTATATATAATTTTTAGCAAATATGAATCTTAGTCCTTCAATTTTTACCTCACTTATTGTTAGGCTCGGCTGACACCCAAAAAGAGGTGTAAGATAAAAACTTTGAAACTTTGAAAAAAAAAAATGTATCTTAGTGAAAATAATAAGTATGAAGATAATGAGTTATAAAATGACAATCAATTAAACAAATCAGGTATGCTGGAAATATAAGAGATGATGGAAGAGAATATGAGAATTGTGATTTATACTGGTCCGGCTCAATCCATAATCACCTACATTCAAACCCTGAACTCCATTTGAGATTTTCAATTCATTGTCTTCTTGTTTAATTCGGGCACAAGAGAAGTCTCTATAATCCCATAAGTTTAGCCAGACACTTGAGAAGCTGTTCACAAATCTCTCATTGAGATATTTTCCCTTACACATCAAAAGGATATAATCTTTATGATGAAGAATTACAATGAATGTTCTCTCACAGAAGTGAATAAGATGTACATTACAAATAATATCACTCTCTATGGTAATTTTTATGATCACTGAGAAAACAGAGAGCAAATGAGATAAATGTCAGAGTGTTGGCATTTTGACAGTAAAGGTGCAAGCACGTGTCTCTATTTATCTTGAATGTCTCTTCTTTTATAATTGATGAAGAGCATTTGATCGTTGAGCGCATTCTTCCTGTTGAATATCTTAGAATATGACCGTTGGAAGTAGCCGTTGAAAATTCTGTGATTTCCCTATGTTTTGTCTATGATTTAGTGAAGTTAAGTGACTGTTATGACCTTTGTTGGTTTTGAAGTTATTTCAAGCTTTTAATCACCTGAAACTTCTATACAAATAAAATTAGTAATATTGAGAAGTAGTATAAGTGATTATGGAGTTCATCTGGATGTTCATCGTAGGTATCAAAATTATCAAGACGTTGATTTTCAAAAATGATGAACAGTTACTGGAGTGTGATTCTGGATCACCTGAGTGATGCCTTGTCACTCGAGTGTTTGCAAAGTCACTCAAGTGCCAAATGAACTTTGTGATTGGTAGTGAAGTGTTGTAGAAAAGCTTGTCACTCAAGTGCTAAGAATATAAATCGAGTGATCTTTTGTTTGTTTGAAAAACTACCAAGTGACTTGAGTGATTTTATGGAGCACTCCCGCATGTTTGAAAGTGACCTCGGATCACCCGAGTGATTCTCAGGATTACTCGAGTGATCTTAAGTTAAGATCACATCACTCTTGGTTCATCTGTGAGTGCCTCACTGAAACTTCGCAAGTTAGCACCATCACTTGAGTGATCACCAATGCACTTGAATGATCTTTAGCATATCACTCGAATGATTTGACACAAGAACTAAACTTGAGAAAAAAAAATCAAATATGTGCATAAAAATACCAACTAATACAATAACAAATGATTAATTAAAGGGTTAAGGTGCAATTGGCCAACGAACTATTACGCTAGGAGCATCTGGCACAAAAATATTTTAAGGGTACCAATAATACCAACAAACAATTGAAGATGTTTAAAAAAACATAATGTCGTCAATTGCTAATGTAACCGCCGTTTAAATGTAAATGCTGAAGATGACAGGTGGCCTTATTTGACTTAGATTCTCAGCTCTCTCCATTCCTTCACAGCTCCGCCACTCACCACAATCACCACCACCACGCTCAACTACCTCCCACCTCTGTTCATTTTGGTGCCGACGCCTCTCGTCGGCCCCATCACTCCAGCGCCTATAAGCTTGACGGTTGTGCCGCCGCCACCGCTTCTGTATGGCATGTCATATTGCTGTTTGGAGGCACCACGGGGTTTCGGAGTAATCTTCGTCACTCTCTGATGCTTCACCAGGAGTTGAAAGGGGATGGGTCTATGCTGCCTGGGACGCACGCCCTGCCACGTGGCTTCACCGTTCAGACTTAGCCTGGCTTCTCTTCAGTGTTTGCGCCTGTCTCGCGCCGCCTATTCGGCTTGAAACGAATCCTGAAGCTTCGGCCTCCGATGATAAATTTGAAGGTAGTGAATTGGAGGACGTCGGCCGCGACAAAGTAGATGAAGTCTCTTTCGATTACAAAGTCACAGGTTCCTTACACTTCACTTTCATTTCTTCTTCCAAACTTCAAATATTTATCTCGATGTGTTTATGTGTGTGGATAAACACTTCTTGGCAATGATTTTTGTGCTATTAGAGATTAATAATGCTGCTTATATGCCTAGAATTCTCATTGAAATTGGAACACTAATTGAAGAACTAAATAACTAAAGAAAACAAGACAAAGTAATAATCTTACCACCAGTGAAAGAAAAATCATAAAGTAAAGCCAATATCTCCTAACAAGTAATGGTCAATGAATGAGAAGATTGAGCTGGTAGACAAATGAAACATTTCTTTACACAATAAATGCTGAGAGTCTACTTTTGATTATGATACTAATTGTTCAAATTGGTGAAATGCGTTGGTACAGGGGTGCCTGCTAATAGACAATGCATGTTCAGAGCCATAGCTCATGGAGCTTGTTTAAGAAATGGGGAAGAAGCGCCTGATGAGAATCGCTAGAGAGAGCTTGCTGATGAACTAAGAGCTCAGGTAAGATCAGAAAAGGCAATGGAATCTATGGTGAGGGAGAATGAAGAAGCGCTTGATGAGAATCGACGAGACATTTAAACATCGTTAGGTTAGCAACTGATGGCATTGTGTTTTTTAAACATTTTCAATTGTTTGTTGGTATTATTGGTACCCTCAAAACATTTTTGTGCCAGATGCTCTTAGCGTAATAGTTCGCTGGCCAATCTGCACCTGAACCCTTAATTAAATTATGATTGGCTCTCTTTAGTTTCTTTAGGAAAAATGACAATTTATTTATTCCTCAAATTATCATTACAATCTCATTTCTATCTTTCATAAATGATTTCTCACTTATGATCATCAAAATATCAACATATTCTCAATTTAACCAAAATACCCAATTTCCTACCATAAAAGTTTCACCTATAAATTTCAAATATTCACATTCATTTATAAACTTCAAATCCAGTCCATCTAATCCTCAACATGGTCTCCAATAAATTAAAAATGAAATATAAATTTGGATATAAGAGACTTATTATCATAAACTTCAATTTTCCAGCCGCATACTAACTTATATAAGCATAACCCAATTTATTAAAGAGTTAAGGTGCAAAAATACACATGTGATTTGGCCAAAAGAGCGACCAACACTAAGTGTTTTTTTAGGTGTAAAAATGACTATGTGGTTACAAAAATGGAGCAAAAGTCACATATTTTGTTCAGTTGATCGTGAAGTTGGATGGTTTGACTAAAACTAGTGATGTGTACGATGGTAGGGCCCATAGTGGTATCTAGTTGGGAACGGAGATCGACAGAGGCACAAAGTTGGACTGAACTACAAGAAAAGAAAAATCTCGCGTAAACAACCTAGATGGAAGACGATACCAAAGGGGAAGTCGATGCTGGCATCTTTGAGTTCAAATACTAGGAGATTCAACCTTCTTTTCCATCTTCGAGTTTACTTTGTGTTTCTGAACCCACTCTTACATAGTCACTATCTCAAACTTAGGTATGATCAGAATCCCAGCTCCGACATGAAGCCCACACAGCAAAATCATAAACAGCAAGTAACTATGAAACAGAGGACAAATACATGCAATCACAACCTTTATGTGTTAGGCTTAATGAGCAAACAAGATGTTATTGTTCTCCCTCGTCGCCTTCACTAAATCAGAGAAACGTACGGGACCTTTATGTTTGCGTGATGATGAGCTCGGTGTTTGAAGCGATAACTTGCTCTGTGACCTCGGCGGCAGTGTAGAATGGGTTGGCGGTGATGACGATGACCCTGAGGCGAGCGGCTCTGAGAAAGGAGAAGACGAATTCGGGGGAGTTGGGGAGGAGAAACATGATGACATGGCCTTGTCGGAGGCCAAGGTTGTTGAGGCCAATGCCAAAGGGGAGGTCGATGACGGCATCTTCGAGTTCAAATACTGGGATATGCAACCTTCTTTCCCATCTGGGTTGTTTTATAATTTATTAATTGACAATTGTTAAAGAGCCCAGCCCATAGCTAAACCCTAAATTTTAATTATAAAATTCGGTCTAGCCGCATAAACCTAGTGAACGCTCAATACTTTTCTTCTCTGCTACTTTTTCTTCTCCGCTACTGTATCCTCTTTTCGTACTCTGCTTTTCGTACCCTACGTCAATTATTCTTCTAAGAGGTTAGCAAAACGGAGACCAAGTAATCTTAATCCCTAGCACAATAGAAATACATTGCTACATGGCATAATTCTTTTTAGGGTTAAATGCCTAATTTGCCCCGGAAGTTTTGCTAAGGGGGCGCTCAGCACCCGGAAGTTTTATTGGTACCAAATTTGCCCCGGAAGTATTAAAAAGGTATCAAATTTACCCAAAAGTGACGGAAGTCCACGTAGATCGTTAAAATGTGAGGTGGCATGCCACCTCATCAATCAAAAGTATCATTTTTGCCCTGGAAGTTTTCATTGATGAGCAATTTTGCCCCTAAGTTTACAAAAGTAGCAATTTTGCCTTCTTTCTCCAAATATTAAATTTGACTATTAAATCAGGCAAAGACCACACATGTCATGCCTTGAAAAGGTCGAACTTGGAGTCGGAGAAGGAGATCCTTGAGATGTTGAGCTCAAGACGGCCAGAATTTGTAAAGCCGAACTGGTCACAGGGACTAGAGCTGGGAATTAGGGCCGGGCCGGCCCGACAGGGCTTGGCCCAACAGGGCCGGCCCTATAGGGCTTGGAGTAAGGAAAACATATGTTTTTCAAAGCTCGGCCCGATAGTACCAAGGCCAAGGCCTGAATAATTATACTTATTTTACACTAAATATATTTATAATTTATTACTTATATAATATTGTAATACCAAAGTATGTGTTTATTTAATATGAAAACATCCCTTCTTTAAAAACTAATTATGTGTTTTAATACGTAATAATAATAAACATAAAAAAAGGTTCTAGTTTAAACTAAAAAAATATAAGTAATTACAAAT
The DNA here is from genome assembly GCA_019022615.1 of Acacia melanoxylon. Taxonomy (NCBI): domain Eukaryota; kingdom Viridiplantae; phylum Streptophyta; class Magnoliopsida; order Fabales; family Fabaceae; genus Acacia; species Acacia melanoxylon. Next base: position 739,879 of record JAFJYJ010000132.1, on the reverse strand, counting down.
AAACACATTCATTAAATGGAAGTCTAAGTAATTATTATTATTTTTTAAAAAGCTACGGTTAAACGAGCTGCGGGCCAATTTCAAATTTTTGGCATATTTTTCAAGCCCGAGCCCTGCAGAGCTAGTAATCAGAAAGTGTAAAAATTGATTATTGCGTTCCAACAAAGACACTTCCCCAATACTATCATCCAATAAACACCAAATGCCTCCACTATACCCCTCACAGTCCATTAATTCCATATTCGAAAACCCCATAAGATGGGCCCTTGAAGTAGCCATCCGCTGTACACACCTTGTTTTCAGAAGTGCAAGAAAATTCAGTTGGTAATGGTTTTTTAGATCACGTATTAAAGCAAGGAAGCTGCGCGCTCCAGTGCCACGTGAATTCCATATCATGTAATTCATTGGGAAACAAAAGCCTTGGTTGGGGTTGTGGCAGCCTCCCCCTCGGTTTTGTCCTGCTCGGTCATAAGTTCATCGCTATTTTCCTAGACCAAGACACTACCGGTCTGTCCCTGTACAATATCCGTAGAGCCAACCATAGTCAAAGGCGTCATAACTAGAGAAATTGCATGGGAGGTATTCACGCTATTCCCATTATTCATGGAATAATGATCACCTTCCACGACACTTGGTACCTCCTCGGATTGATGCTGGTCCATGGTTTGAAGAACACTAAATGCATTATCTTGAATGATTTTATCCCCCTGGCCCACACTTGTAGTAAATGTGGACAAATCACATGTTGGTGCCTTTAATTCCTTACCCTTCAATTTCCCTTTGCTCATATTTTTCCTTTTTCCTCCCACCGGGACCTACTCTGATTTATGAGTGCCCTTTTCCTTTTTTAATTCCCCCTTATTAAATTCCCCTTGATTAGTCAAACTCTTCAACTTTGTTTCCTTTTGCATGGTCAAACGACGAGATTCACTGCTCTCTTCTTTGCTAGCTGTCACATTAATCTTGCCATTTATACCTTCCTTCAATCCCGCCTTACCATTTACTCCTTCCCTTAATCCCGCCTTAGAGATATCCCCACGGAAGTCCCACCGTAGGATCTTCAATTTCCCAAACGGGCACTCGCTAGAGGACTCATCTCCAGTGACGACGGTGGTATTGCCGCCGCCACCTGACTCTAGTGGGTTCGTCATTTTACCGTTGTCATCCCCTCTCGTATCTGCCTCCTTAGTGCACTGTGCTTCCTTCTGTTGAACTCCATCCTCCTTTTGTACCAACGGACATGTAGCCTTCTGGTGGCCATATTTCCCACATTTGAAACACACTTGATGAAGGCCTTCATAAATAATTGGGCGCTCCTCCCCAAAGACCGTGTACGATGGTAAGAGTGGCTGCTATAAGTCAAGCTCTACACATATACGTGCAAAACCACCTTTATCGTAAATAGATATAGACCGGTCCACTTTAATCATTTTCCGATCATGTTACCGATTCTTCTCAATGATTCAATATTATAAAACTCGAAAAAAACATCCGGTAGACGGACCCAAACCGCAATACGACACTGGAGGTCGGCCTTCCATGGGTTGAAGTTTGGCCGCCACCGCTGTACAATCAAATAATGGTCTTCAATCATCTAGGGACCCTCTTGGAACGCATAATCCCTATCTTCTTTATTCGAGAAAGATACGATATAATACCCATTACTCAGTCGGATGAGCTTCAAAGGATCTTTGGGGCGCCACATACGATTTATACGATCACGATAATGTATGTGGGGGAAGCTAGCCCCCATAATTTTGATGATGAGAGAGTTCATCCACGGTAGGCACCAGGTTGAATACTCTTCAGCAGAAAAACTCAAAACCCCCGGTCTGCCCTCCAAACGTCTCGTTTCCAGATCTTCATCCTCTTCTGATTCTTTTGGAGCACTACTAGCATCTTTCTCATTCATATGATGGAAATAGGCCTTCCACCCCCGAACAATGTCATCCTCCTCAGAATGCTTCACTAGGAAACCGGCACATCCAGGGGATAGGAGTTTGTCTCTGTATGACAATTGGGTAGCACCATGCCTCATCTTGACACTATGTCCTTTAGATACCTCCTCACCAACCCTCTTTTGATCAGACACCTGGCCGAAGGCAAACCCCTGACCACTCTTTTCTTTGTCTCCTCCCTCATCCCCATCTCCATCACCTTCTCCCAGCCCCTCCCTACCACCACCTGCAGGCCTCCGTCGACTTGCGCTTGCTCTCTTCTCACTCATATCGCTCTTTGTGTGTTACAACTTTAATAGGTATTAACTAAATGAGTGTAAATATAATTACACATAGATTAATTTAATGATATGATTACCTAACCCGTTTTTAGTTAAACGGATTTTTAGGTGAGTATTACAAGATTTCTTATATAAGGTTGATGACAATTGATGCTCTTTGCTAGATACGGCATTTTTGCTGAAAACCAAGAAAAAAGTTAAGGGAAAATTTCAGTTAGCCCCTTGGTAGCAAATTAATTTCAGTCAACCCCCAAAACTTTCTGAAACTTCATTGTACCACATGGTTAAAATGAAATTAATTCTTATGGGTGAAAAGATGATGATGCCTTACTTTATTTTTCTTATAAATTATCTTATTTGTCTTGTAAATACTTATATTTATCTTGTAAATTTCCATATTTGTCTTATAAATGACCAAAATATTTTTAATTTGTTAGTTCTCTATATGTCTTGATGATGACTGACAATTGTGAGCTCAAGAGATTGCTTTTGATTCAAGCAATGACTTGGTAACATTCTGTCTCTTGATATGACTCCAGTCATTATGCTTTTAACTCCAGTCATATTTCTCTAAGTCTTTAAGTAAATAAACTTTGATTTTTAATAACTCCAGTTAGTGAGATATGACTCTAGTTACTGCCCTTGAAAAATAAATTTATAAATAGCTTATGACTCGAGTTAGTCACTTAACAACTCCAGTCATGCGTTGTACTTCAGTTTTCCAAAATGACTCTTTCGATAGCAGCTTTTGTCATCTGATATGACTCGAGTCATTCCAACTTAACTCGAGTCATGAGAGTCATAGAGAGCTTCAGCTGAATTATCTTTCTGATATGACTCGAGTCACCATGGTATGATTCCAGTCATCTTATTCTAAATTCCTCTCTGTTTGAATTATTTGAATCATGACTCCAGTCATCCTAATATGACTCGAGTCATCCTATTTGAAATTCTTCTCTGTTTGAATTTATAGAACTATGACTCCAGTAAGATATAGGTGACTCGAGTTAACATAACTCTAGTAATCAGCATATGACTCCAGTCAAGTGTATCAGTTTTTGAAAGCTTTGTCTTCGTAACCTGCAATTCTTTGATTAAGCTTTGGGTACTCCATATTATTGATTCTTACTATTCCTAACAAAGTTTAATCAATTTGCTAATGAGTTTCAAACATGATTAACAAGTTTTAATCATCAAATTATCATAAAGCAAATTCATGTCAGACGCATTAAATGCTTAGCAGAGTTAAAGCATGAAAATGGAAATTGAGCTTCTGAGCAACCATAAAGCATTCCGGCCATTTCCAGTCAACATTTTAACTGAGTTTCAACGGACAAATGGAATGAAGAATGTCAACGGAGAATAACGGCTAACATCAGAAGAATACGAAGAGACGAAGTAACATTCAAACTCAACGAATATATTCATTACTCTCAACAGTTTATTTATCTTTTTTCAACAGTCATTAAATGCTATCAACTATAAAAGCCAAAAGCATTCAATTCATCAACTACCGAAACTCTGCGCATTCAATTAGCAACTTAAGAATTTACTATTTCTACTCTTACAGTTAATATCTTTGGATATTTAAATCTTATACATCTGCTCTTTTAGAGAGTTAATTATTGTTTATCCATCTTTAAATAATTGATTGAAAAAAAAAGACCATTACTTCCCTCGGATTTCGTGCCTCACCTTTTTATTGAATGAATTGCCTAATTCGATTATACCATACCCGTGCCTTTTCATTGAATGCATTGCCTAATTCGATTATATTGTGCGTCGTTTTTGTTTCTTTTGTTTTGTAATTGCAATATATTATCCCCTATATGTTATGTTTCTTTTATTATTTGATTCTCTTTTTGTATATAGTATCTCCTATACAATAAAATATAGATATGAACAAAATGACAAGGAGAGAAAACTATATCTTCTTAATGAACTTGAAAATAAGAATACAAGATTTATGGGTTTAAAATGGGATAATGAGTAGAGCCATGGGTTTAAATGATGGTCATGAGAATTTCTCATGACAACCTTATAGGAACCCATGGGTAAAATGGATAATAAATAAAGTCGAGAGAATTACATAATGGTCATGAAATTCCTCATGACAACCTTATAGGAAATTATGAGAATTCATATGTGTCTTAAAACTAACTTAAGAATGGGAAGATAGCTTTGGGATGGTACCTCCCAAGGTGATGAACACAATTAGGCTTTATGCCTTCGATATATTTATTTGATGTGAACCGATTATATCCGTTTTTCCCAAAGTGGTGTCCCAAGCGGGGTTTCCGGACACTAGTAGCAACTTTGGGAAGAGGTGTGCCTGTAGGAAGAGATGTTGATGATGGCCAATGCGATGATTTGTGACCGCGGGGTTTCCGGGTCACGGGGTGGTAGCGGGGTTTCCGGGTCTACCATGGTTCTCTTCCCACTAAACTAAATAGGCCGGCAGGGTTTCCCGGGTCTATTATGAATTTAATAAAGATAATGAATAATAGTTTATTTGATATGAATAATATCTGATTTGACAATTATAATTGAGTTATATGAATTGTGTTTGATTTAGATTACCGGCTTTGCGATGTTTGTTTGTGTTAATGGGTCGCGATGATCCTTCGGGAGAGCGGTGCGTGATACGGGTTCCAAGGTCAGGGGTTAGCGGTGAGAAGTGAGGAAGACCCGTCTAGTTCTAGCTAGTTTTATTTTATGCATTGAATAGACCCTTTTTAGTTAAGTTTGAATTTATGGAATTTATGTTTATGTAATAAAGTAGCCTTGCACTTGTCCTAGTACAAGTGCGGCGGTGACACTTCCCAAATTTGGATATTTTTAGTATTTCTTTATAAAATCTTTTAAATTTTATATTAAGATAATTGTTAGTAAATTGGGGGTGTTACAAAATGGTATCAGAGCCTAAGGTTCTCCTTAGCCCCGCTTTTGATACTAACCCGGGGATCGAAGATCCCGGAGGTTTAAAAAAATAAAAAATTAAAATTAAAATTAAAATTTAATTAAAAATAATAATAAATGAATAGATAAATTTTCGGTGTGAGAGATGGGTAGAGCATGGTTATTCTCTTGTCTTTTAAATGATTTGTTTTCTTTGAATTTTGATAATTGTATACTTGAAATTACTTTGATTCACTATGTGATTTAGAATTCTATTGACTTGTTAATTTTATGTTATTTTACTTTATTTTAGCTTTTAACAAATGGAGAATTTAAGAAGGAACGTTGGAGAGGTGACTAGAAGTGAGCCATCAAAGTACAAATGGGATGAAAAAGTGTCAATAGAGATAAATGCCTTAAGATTGTGGGTTATAATTCATGCCTACAATAGGGAGTACAGATCACGCACAATTACCCCTGATTTTAGGACTAAGTACTTAATTAGGGCACTACCAAAGACTGGAAGTCTGGGAAGGGTAAGAAAAATGCTAGAAAGGAAAATCCCTACTAAGGGTTGGTTTCCTTATGCTTATCAACAAGTGATAAGGTTCGTAAACAAAACGAGAGGGGAGGTTCAAGAAATCGAAGCCGTGATAAAAAGAACATTAAGAATTTCTGGACAACATAAACGTCCCCAACCACGAAGTAGTATGTTGAAAGATGCATTAAGAAGTTGTGAAGAAAAACTTGAAAGATTAGAAAAACCTCCACCACTAATCCCTAGGAACCGTTGGGAATATGAGCAGATGGGTAGAATTTCTTATAGGTTAAAGGGTTCCTTCTAGATAATTCTTTTTCTCTCTTTCTTTTTTTTACTTCTTATGAATGATGAAGAACGATGTAATCCCTATTCTTTTAAATAAAAGATGTCGACTTATCATTTGAATTTATATTGGCCAGTGTTTGAATTTATATTGCATTATTTGAAAGTTGATTTGTGGATTTATAATACAAGTACATGTGATAAATGGTAGCTAGAGTTGACTCAAACGTATAGAATTTTAAAAAACATACGCCCTACGACCAGGTACTATACCCGTCGTAACTCTAGAATGGCCGCAAACAACGCGGTCTTCGAGGATATGGACCGACGTCCGAGAGCCATTGAAAATCTTGCCTTGGCTCTTGGACAACAAAACGTCCAACAAAGCTAATGCGAGAATACCATCTTTAAGAGAGTGGCGTCTCATCATCCACCCGCTTACAAAGGGACTATTGATCCAAACGCTCTAGAAAACTGGATTCGCGATATGGAAAAGTCTGTATGAAGTAACAAATTGCCCGGAGAAACATGAAGATTAGCATAGGCTCGTTTTATCGAAGGAGGAGAGGCGGACGGTTGGTGGTCCACAAGGTGAAGACGGGCTATGTAACGAAGAAGGATTTGACCGGGAAACTTTCAAAGAACGGATTCGCAATAGATTCTACCCCGACGCAATTAAGTGGCGAAAACAGGGAGGAATTTGCAAGGTTCGGGATGATGGGAAGATGACGGTGCAAGAAAGACACCGACAAGTTCATTGAACTCTCGCGTTTTGCTTCAAATCTCATTCCTACGGAGAGGACAAGGCGCGGAAGTATGAAAAAGGGCGACATTCAAAATCCGAAGTCCTTGGGAGGTATACCATCGAAGACCTTCCAGGAGGCTTATGAACGAGCTTTGAATGTTTTTGATATCCTACAAACTGAAGAGGAAGTCATGGAGAGGAACAAGAGAAAGCAGTTTGGCAGCGATCCTCAACAAGCTAGTGGTGACAAGAAGCCTCGTTATGATAACAAGGACAACAACTGGGGTGGCAAACAACCACAAGGACAGAGGTATGTTGTCAGAGGTAATTACGGTGGGAATCAACTTAAGACCCAAGCTCAGGGAACGAGACCATATTCTTGTAAAGGATGTGGCAAGGAGGGCACACCCCGGGAGGAAATGCAATGGAGAACTTATAACTTGTTTCCGGTGTGGTGGCAAGGGCACAAGGCTAACCGGTGTACGGTCGGGGATTGAAACCGCAAATGCTCTCGGGGAGACAACCAAAACCAGATGGAGGACGAAATTGGAACAATAACCAAGGGGGTAGGAACAATGACAATCAACCGCGATATCGCAAAACTTTCGGAATGGAAGTGGAGGAACCGACAATTTGCCACAACCGGAAACCTCAATAACGGAGCCGGAGCAAATCGAGCAACTGGGGTCGAATGCTTTTTACATTAATCAAACCGCGGGGAATCAAGGAAGGATTTATGTCATGAACCACTCCGAAGCCGAAACAAACCCGGATGTTATTACAGGTACCTTCTTACTCCGGTCTGTACCTGCTTATGTTTTGTTCGACACCGGTGCATCGCTCTCCGTTATCTCATCTTCTTTTGTTGAGAAGACGAGAATGGTACCATCTTCGACCCTCTTGACCAACATTACCTTACCCTCGGGAGCTGTTATCCCTTGCTCCAATGTTTATAAAAACATTCCGATTAGTATAGCTGGTTATGACCTACTAGCTAACCTAGTCCAATTTGACTTGGCTGACTTCGACGTTATTTTGGGGATGGATTGGCTTAGCAAATATAGAGCTAGACTAGATTGTAGAGAGCAAAAGATATCATTTAAGACACCAAAAGGGAAATACCTTTCTTATAAAGGTGTAGTATCCAAACCTTCCATTCAGATAGTCTCTGCTATGACTATTAAGAGTCTCCTTATAAAGGGATACCCAGCTTATTTGTGCAACGTGTGTGACCTAACCCTCGAGGAGAAGATTGAACAGATACCCGTGGTCAGAGAATATCCTGATGTTTTTCCCGAAGAGATTCCTGGTATGCCACCTGTTAGAGAAGTTGAGTTTGCTGTCGATCTCATGCCCGGCATTGCTCCAATATCAAAAGCGCCATATAGGATGGCTCCGGCAGAACTGAAGGAGCTAAAAACCCAACTTGAAGAGTTGTTGAACAAAGGATACGTAAGACCGAGTGTTTCGCCGTGGGGAGCTCCAGTTTTGTTTGTGCGAAAGAAAGACGGGAGTATGAGGTTGTGTATTGACTATAGAGGACTGAATATGGTGACTATAAAGAACAAATATCCATTGCCAAGGATCGAAGACTTGTTTGATCAACTGAAGGGGGCAGGTATGTTCTCAAAGATCGATTTGAGGACTGGATATCATCAAGTGCGAATCAAAGATGACGACATCCCAAAGACGGCCTTTCGTACCGAGATATGGGCACTACGAGTTCTGATCATGCCTTTTGGCTTAACGAATGCGCCGGCAGTTTTTATGGATCAGATGAATAGAACCTTCAAGCAGTACTTAGATCAATTCGTGGTGGTTTTCATAGACGATATTTTGGTGTATTCCACGACGAGGCAAGAGCATGAGAAACATCTGCGGATTGTGTTGGATATTCTGAGAGAGAAGCAATGGTATGCAAAACTCTCAAAATGTGAGTTTTGGATGGAGAGAGTTGCCTTTTTAGGTCATGTAATATCTCAAGAAGGTGTCTCGGTTGACCCAGCAAAGATTAAGGCTATCACTGAGTGGCCGAGGCCTACCAATGTTGCGGAAGTTAGGAGTTTTCTCGGTTTGGCTGGTTATTATAGAAGATTTGTGAAGGATTTCTCAAGGATAGCTCAGCCAATAACAAGGTTGATACGTAAAACGACGAAGTTTCACTGGGATGAATTCTGTGAGGTCTCTTTTCAAGAACTCAAGAAACGACTCACTACGGCTCGATGCATCGACATTGCCATCGGGAACGAGCGGATTTGAGATCTACAGCGATGCATCCAAAAATGGGCTTGGTTGTGTTTTGATGCAATATGAGAAGGTGATATCATATGCCTCAAGGCAGTTGAAGCCGTATGAAGAAAATTATCCCACCCATGACTTGGAGTTGGGCTCGTGTGGTTTTTTCTTTGAAAATCTGGAGACATTATTTATATGGTTCGGCTTGTAAGGTGTACACGGATCACAAGAGCTTGAAGTATATCTTCACCCGAAGGAGCTTAACATGAGACAAAGGAGGTGGCTAGAATTGATTAAGGATTATGATCTCGAAATCCAATACCATGAGGGAAAGGCCAATGTAGTGGCCGATGCACTTAGTAGGAAATCGAGACATACCCTTAATGCTTTTGTGATACCCAATGAATTATGCGAAGAGTTCAGGAGGTTAGAGATTGAAGTACTTTTACCCGCAGAACTAAAGGGCATGCTTAATGCTCTCACAATTCAACCAAACATCTTTGATGAGATCCGCGAAGCGCAAGCGTCTGATTCCTTGTTGCAAGGAATTAAAGAAAAGAAAAGCCAAGGAGAAGCTATAGACTTTGAAGTTGATGAAGGTGGCACAACAAAGTTCAAAGGTAGATTATGCGTGCCCGACAATGAAGGCATAAAGAGAAAGATTTTGGGGAAGCTCACAATACGCCCTACTCAATTCATCCAGGGAGGAGTGAAAATGTACAAGGATTTGAAGAAGAGCTTTTGGTGGCCTAGGATGAAGAGAGAAATAGCGGAATTTGTGGCAAGGTGTCCGACTTGTCAAAAGGTGAAGATCGAACACAAACGACCGCAAGAGTATTACAACCATTGGAAGTGCCGAGAGAGAAATGGGAATCGATTTCCATGGATTTTGTCACGGGCTTACCTCGACTAGAGGGATAAGAATGCCATCCGGGTCATAGTTGACGATGTTGACTAAGACCGCAAGATTTATTGCGATGAAAAACACCCGGGGTTTGAACCAGGTTTGGCCGACGCCTATGTGCGAGAAATAGTGAGGTTGCACGGAGTCCCAAAGGACATAGTCTCCGATAGAGATACGAGGTTTTTATCCAACTTCGGATCAAGGTTCAGCAAGCTTTTGGAACCCAACTCAAATACGTACGCCCTTTCATCCCGCTACGTACGACGACGACGGAAAGGACGATTCAAACTCTTGAGGACATGTTAAGAGCCTGCGCATTGGAGTTCAACCACTCATGGGATAAGTGTTTGCCTTTGGTCGAATTCTCTTACAACAACAGCTACCATGCGAGCATTGATATGGCACCTTACGAGGCACTGTACGGGAGGAGGTGCAGGAGCCCATTATCTTTGGAATGACTTTCGAGAAGCCGGCATTGTGGGTCCAGATATGATTCAAGAATCAATGGAACAAGTGAAAGTAATTCGAGAAAAGATGAAAACAGCTCAGGATCGGCAAAAGTCTTATGCAGATCAACGACGACGGCCAATAGAATTTGAGACTGGAGAAAAAGTATTCTTAAGAGTATCACCGATGAAGGGGGTAATGAGATTTGGAAGGAAAGGCAAGCTGAGCCCGAAGTATATTGGCCCGTACGATATTATTGAACGAATTGGTGAAGTGTCGTACAGACTAGCTCTTCCAATGGAATTGGAGAACGTGCACGACGTTTTTCACGTATCTCAGCTCCGGAAGTATATACCAGACCCTTCACACAAACTCCAGCCTGAGTCTATCAAGATAGATCGGAACCTCACATATGAAGAACGTCCGGTAAAGATCCTTGATAGAAGTGAAAGAATGTTGAGAAACAAGTCAATCAAACTAGTTAAAGTTTTGTGGAGGAGTCAAAAGGTAGAAGAAGCAACATGGGAGGCAGAAGACGATATGCGCAATAAACATCCATTTTTATTCGAAGAAGGTACACGTTTTAAGTTTCGAGGACGAAACTTATTTTAAGGAGTAGATTGTAATGACCCAAAAAAAAATCATTTTAAGTTTCGAGGACGAAACTTATTTTAAGGAGGGTAGAATGTAATACCCCGTTATTATGAATAATAATACGTTTAAATAATGAAAATAATAGTAATAGATTTAAATAATAATAATAATAATGATAATGATATAATAATATATAGCAAAATCTAAAAATTTATAATGGTTGTATTGTTAATTTATTAATTAAGGAATAATTAAAGGGCCCAAATTTCCGAGCTAAAACCCTAAAATTTAAATTATAAATATAGGTTAGCCGCTCAAACCTAACCTAGAAAAAAACTCGATACTTTTCTCTGCCGTCCTTCGTCAATTGTTCTCCTAGGAGGTTAGCAAAACGGCAACCAGGTAATCCTAATCCCATGAAGTCTATAAGTCTTAGGTTAGTTGTGGTTTCGATTTAGGTGATTGAATAGAATAAAAATATATTTCTTCTTCTCGGCATGCGTGCTTGATATACATATGCTGTGTGCGTCTTTCCTTTTTAATCAAATACAATTGAGTTGCCTCGGTCGGCGTGCTTCAATTGCATATGTATAATTGAATCGATTGCTTCCTTCGCGCCTCTGTTTCTTTTATGATTGAAAAAAAAAAAGACCATTACTTCCCTCGGATTTCGTGCCTCACCTTTTTATTGAATGAATTGCCTAATTCGATTATACCATACCCGTGCCTTTTCATTGAATGCATTGCCTAATTCGATTATATTGTGCGTCGTTTTTGTTTCTTTTGTTTTGTAATTGCAATATATTATCCCCTATATGTTATGTTTCTTTTATTATTTGATTCTCTTTTTGTATATAGTATCTCCTATACAATAAAATATAGATATGAACAAAATGACAAGGAGAGAAAACTATATCTTCTTAATGAACTTGAAAATAAGAATACAAGATTTATGGGTTTAAAATGGGATAATGAGTAGAGCCATGGGTTTAAATGATGGTCATGAGAATTTCTCATGACAACCTTATAGGAACCCATGGGTAAAATGGATAATAAATAAAGTCAGAGAATTACATAATGGTCATGAGAATTCCTCATGACAACCTTATAGGAAATTATGAGAATTCATATGTGTCTTAAAACTAACTTAAGAATGGGAAGATAGCTTTGGGATGGTACCTCCCAAGGTGATGAACACAATTAGGCTTTATGCCTTCGATATATTTATTTGATGTGAACCGATTATATCTGTTCTTCCCAAAGTGGTGTCCGCCAGGGTTTCCCGGGACACTAGTAGCAACTTTGGGAAGAGGTGTGCGCACACTAGGAAGAGATGTTGATGATGGCCAATGCGATGATTTGTGGACCGGCGGGGTTTCCCGGGTCACGGGGATGAAGCATAGCGGTTTCCTGGTCTACCATGGTTCTCTTCCCACTAAACTAAATAGGCTGGCAGGGTTTCCCGGGTCTATTATGAATTTAATAAAGATAATGAATAATAGTTTATTTGATATGAATAATATCTGATTTGACAATTATAATTGAGTTATATGAATTGTGTTTGATTTAGATTACCAGCTTTGCTTGATGTTTGTTTGTGTTAATGGGTCGATGATCCTTCGGGAGACGCAATTGCGTGATACGGGTTCCAAGGCAGGGGTTAGCGGTGAGAAGTGAGGAAGAAGACCGTCGCCTAGTTCTAGCTAGTTTTATTTTATGCATTGAATAGACCCTTTTTAGTTAAGTTTGAATTTATGGAATTTATGTTTATGTAATAAAGTAGCCTTGCACTTGTCCTAGTACAAGTGCGGCGGACACTTCCCAAATTTGGATATTTTTAGTATTTCTTTATAAAATCTTTTAAATTTTATATTAAGATAATTGTTAGTAAATTGGGGTGTTACGGTAAGAATCTCAAAGTATTGAGACTTTGGGATTGTGACATTTGATTACAACTTGTAAGGGGAGTAAGTTCTAGTGAGAGAATTACGAGTGTGTAATCATTTGAGTTAGTGAAATCCCGCAGAGTCCGGGACCGGACGTAGATCAAGGATTTGGGCCCGAATCGGATAAATCTATTGTGTTCAATCTTTCATTCCTACTCGCTTCATCTTTGTTTCATTAGCGACTAACAGAGTATTTTGGAAAGAAAATTTTAATCACCCAATTCACCCTCCCTCTTGGTGATATTTCCATCTTTCATAATTCTCTAGGTTCTTTTGAATCCCTTCATTTGTTTTGTAAATATCTTTATTTTTCTTGTAAATGTCTTTATTTGTCTTGTAAATTTTCATATTTATATGGTAAATGACCTAAATGATTTTAATTCCCTAGATTCTTTGGAATCCCTTTATTTGTTTTGTAAATATCTTTATTTATCTTGTAAGTATCTTTGTTTGTCTTGTAAATATCTTTGTTTGTCTTGTAAATATTCATATTTATCTAGGGTGTGTTTGATTTGAGGGGAGATGAGAGAAATTTTTTACCTTGTTTTGACCACATTGCCTATGAAATTTTTTAAATATTTCATAACTACATTCTCAAATATATATATATATATTATATTATATTAATGAAAATTTGGTATATATATATATATCCTTCTCCCTCCCTTTCCTTCAAAACAAATACACTGCTATTGAATTTTCATGTTTGTTTTATAAATGACCAAAATGTTTTAATTTCTACTTAACTTTTGTTTGTCTTGTAAATATCTTTATTTATCTTGTAAATTCCTTTATTTGTCTTATAAATACTCTTTTGAAAAAAAAGAAAAAAGAACTGCATCCTTATTTTTTCACCGACAAAAATTAATTTCATTTTGATTGAGGTCATTTTGGGGTTAACTGAAATTAATTTCCTACGGGTATCTAAGTGAAATTTTCCCAAAAAATAATGGGCAATGGCAGGAAGACAGCAGAGGAAAGGTCGTCGGTTCAATCTCTTGTTTCAGGTGCTTCGTTTGCACGCGGCGAGCGCCGTGATAGGGCCAATAGAAGGGTAATTGATAAGTTATTGGGGATGCAATGAAGAAACCCTTTTCCCTTGATTCATCGGAATCGAAAATGACCTCGGAATCCTGTTCGTGCTGCCGTATCCAAAATTCTGCGTTATATAAAGGATAGTGGTACTGGTCGACACATTAACCCAATGGAAGGACGACGTTTCCCCCGGACGGTGATCGGCCCAAAAGTCAGGCAGGTGGGTTTTTTTGCTCCCGCCGCTCCAGAACCATCGCCCGTCGAGCCCGACCCGGTTGATTCGAGTTCACCGCCGCTCTTAGACTCTCCAGTCAGTAACTCCCTCTCCCCAGTGATGATACCGCCGCCGCATCATCTTTCCGAGAGAACTGCTGCCGTGCCAGTCCCTGAGTTAGGGTTTCGCCGGCAGGTATCCGGAGACTTTATACATATTGGAAGCTATAATCCGTCTGTATCCCTGCTTGGAACTTTACCGGCAGGCTCGCCTTCAAGTCGAGTCGGATTTGGCGATGGAGAATTGTCTGAGGACTCCTTTACCGCAGGTTGCTTTCGTCGCAGCAGTTCAGGGAGTTTTCCAGGAGGAGGGTTTGATTTGTCCTCCTTGAAGCACCCGGAAAATTTAGTGGGGGATAACTTTGCTATGGCAGGTGAACTGGAAAAACCCGTTGGTGGCCCTGGTAACGATTTATTACACATACGCATAACTTACTAGTTTACCTGCTTGTTGACAAGGTTGCAATGGTGCATAACTGCATCTCGTGGCTGGTCATGGCTAGACTGAAGCTGAATACGAGTTGGCAGTGTTATATACTGTTTTATAATCATTATCTGACTTTGTATGATCTACTTGGTCTACTCAGTAGTCTGAGGGCGCGGCTAACTTCTATGGAGTTTACACAGTAAATATGTAGAATTGTCAAAATATATAACATAATTATAATCGGATTTTCATGTTCATCAATTGAAATATCAAGATGTTGGCTTTGAAGGCCGACACCTCACACCAGTAATGATTTGCATGGTTTTCTCCAGATAATTACAGTGTTAAATACTACAGTATATGGTTCACTCTGAGAAGTACTTCCTGTATCATTCTGTCTTGTCCATTTACATTATAATGGAAAAGCTTCTGCAGAAAAGGAGGAAGAGGTTGCCAAAGAAGCACTGCATGATCCGTTATCATGTTTAGAACTGCTAAAAACTAAAACTACAAAGGCTGAGAGACGGGCTTTACAGGAGGCACAGCGAGCTGCCAAAGCTGCTTCAAAAGGTTCAAGATGTGAAACTTTCTACCTTAATGTTCTAATATGCAATTTAGTTGTTGTATCAAGATAATACAACTTACTGTGCCTACTTCTATGCCGTCCTGGACACCAATTGGCCTTTTGAAATTGTAACACGCTAGCAGTTTGTGACTATGTATTTTTGTTTAAAAAAATTACTGTAACATGTTGACGAAATTGAGGAGAGATGTGATGAGTTCATTATTAGTCCGGTCATTTTTCTGAAGTTTGGCTATGAAAGAACAATTATCAGTTTGAGTGTGCTAGTAGATGGTTTTTATCGTCTTGGATAGCTAACATTTGTTTTAAGCACATATTCCGATAGAGTACATGGCAAATTTCATTCCTTTGTTTTTATCAGTTGGTTTGCTTTTTTCAGTACAGAAATTCTCTGGGCCTGGCTGCCCATATGTTTCCCATAGCATACATGTGCTCATGGCTTATGCTTTTGATTGGCGATCTGTTTTCAGCTGAGGGAGGTAAAGTGGTTGCTAAATCCAAAAGAGCAGCCCCAGTCAAATATTCAAAGGAGTCTTCACAAAAGAAAGGTGGTCCTCCAGCTGCATCTCCAATGTCAACTGACAAGAAAGTAAGTGATCATCCCTTTGAGAAAGAAAAGAAGAAAGATATGCCTCCTCCAAGAATGCAATTTGATGACAAAAACCGAGTGGAGAAGGCTAAAAGACGTGCAATAGTGAATCAAACTGAGGCTACAAACAGAGTTGAGTTATTTCGGCACTTGCCACAATATGAATATGGGAATCAGCTTTCTGATCTCCAATTAAAGTTTTTCCAACTTGACTCAGTGCATCCAGCTGTGCTGAAGGTATGATTTTGGGAAATTCTTAAGGTTGGTTCAAAATAGTGTAAGAAGATCTGTTAGTAAACTAGGTCATTTATTTGAAGATGCATACAAACATGAAAGGTGAAGGTTAAAATTTATTCTGCTTGTTTAAAAGTCCACAGTTTTTGCTATTATTACTTTGCATTGTTTCACTTCAATTAATTATTGGTGTTTCATATTTGATTATTTATTTTATTTGTTATGATTATTATTATTGGTGTTTCAGATTATTATAAGTGTTTCTATGCCTAAAAAGGACTTTTCATCTTAATTCTTGTTTATCATGAATTAGTATATGTATTACCGATACTCCAACTTCCCTTGCATGAAGGGAAAAAAGTAGGTTACATGTTTTGGTATGACATCTGCCATTCTGGTGCTCCGCAGTCTCTTTCTAACAATCTAAATGTAACCTTTTTTTCTCAAGTTGTTTTTGTTTGTTTGGGTACTGATATGAGCACCTGCATCCATGTTTGTGGTTCTGATCTAACATAAAAGTTTTTTTAGATCTTTGAACTGTTAAGAGAGTTCTTTAATCTCAAATCTAAATCCGATGTGTGCAGCTAAACATATGATCAATAGTGCTGATCTACTAGTTTTATCTACAGGTTGGATTGTTTTATTTGGCTGGAGATATATTAGGGGGTAATGCTCGATGTATTGCAATGCTAAGAGCATTTCAGGGAGCCATTAAAGACTACAGAACACCATGTGATAAGACCCTTGATAGGGATTTAACTGCAAAAATCAGCAGTTATGTTTCCTTTTTTACTCAATGTAGACCTCTTTCTCTTAGCATGGGAAATGCGATTAGGGTTGTAAAGAGTCGAATTGTCAAGTTGCCTCCAAGTTATTCTGAATCAGAGGCAAAAACAACTCTCTGTTCTGACATTGACCGGTTCATCAACGAAAAAATTGTTCTTGCTGATAAGGTGATTGTTGGGCACGCTGCTACAAAGATTCGAGATGGAGATGTTGTTCTTACATACGGATCGTCATGTGTTGTTGAGATGACACTTTTACATGCCTTTGAGCTTGGGAAACAATTCCGTGTTGTGTTGGTAGACTCCCGACCAAAGATTGAAGGCCGGTCATTACTTCGTAGATTGGTGGCTAAGGGCCTCAGTTGCACATATACTCATATAAATGCTATTTCTTATATCATGCATGAAGTTACACGAGTTTTTCTGGGAGCCTCTGGAGTTCTTTCTAATGGAACCGTATTTTCAAGGGTTGGAACTGCATGTGTTGCAATGGTGGCTCATGCATTTCGTGTTCCTGTTTTGATCTGTTGTGAAGCATACAAGTTTCATGAAAGAGTGCTACTTGACTCAATATGTTCCAATGAACTAGGTAGTTCAGAAGGAGGTTTAGAATAACCAAAACTAATACTCTCCTTCCCTATATATAAGAGCATTTTTTTTTTTGATGGGCTTGTCCCTAAATGTAAGATGCCTTTTGATTTTGTCACAATAATAAATGCACTTTTTCCTATTTTCCCCTCAATTAATTATTATACTGCATACATTCTCTTCCATCATTTTCTCATTATTACTCTCTCACCTATTCATAAATAGGGGCTTTTTTTTTTTTTTTTTGGGGGGGGGGGGAAATTAAATTTCCTTCGTAACTATCACGTTTAACTACTTTTAACTGTTTTTTAGAATCTCTCGATTTAGTTGAAAGGCTCTTATATATAGGGACGGAGGGAGTATAAAGTATTTTGAGGCAAAAGTTGGGCATTTTCTTATTCACTTACTTTCTGCTTTGCAAATGGGGCGTTAATGCATGATCTTTGGGTTGAAAGAGAATTAGAAACTAGATTTGAGCTAGTTTTAAATTGCTTGCAGGTGACAAGGAAGCTGTTGCCAGGGTTCCTGGGAGAATGGATTTAAGTTCTTTGGACAATTGGACAAGTAAAGACAATATGCAGATTCTGAATTTAATGTAAGGTCATAGGTATTCTATTCATGAAAACACCCTTCTCTGTCCAAAAAAAAAAAAGCTGGCAGTGACTTTTGTTTTTTCCGACAGGTATGATGCTACCCCTTCAGATTATGTCTCTATGATTGTTACAGATTATGGCATGGTACGTTGGTTTGTGTTTAAACGTCGATAATGGTGCATTTTGAGTGATCACATTGTTTGCAAGGTTTATGGACTTTGGATTAATTTGTCTTATTCTGTGCAGATTTGTATGACATCAGTTTTTTACTTTTAATTCAATGTTATTATCTTTAGACTCCGTGTAAATTCACTATATAGAATTCCAATTTGTTGTGGTCTTCTGTCTGTATGCTTCTTTGGGGACAAAGGGATGCCAAGTATGACATTATCTGAAAGAAGCTAACTCTTTACTTCTTCTGGTTCATATTTCATACTAATTTAACCATATCAATGAAGTTGGTAAAAATTGGTTGGTGTTATTTGTCAAATATTAACAGTTTTCCAAAATCACCCTTGAATACAGTGAGTAAATTCTGTCCTTTTCTGCATCTGCATGAGATTCATAATGACATGCTTCCAATATAATGGATATAATCATTAATTATAGAATATTCCAATTCCCAATTAAGGGCTTTCTTGGAAAAAACTATGCTTTATAAAATTTGCAATGCAGGATATATGTCAAGGACCATGAAATCCTTTTAGAATGTGACTTATAACGGGGATTAGAATGAGTGGCATCTATCATATATTAGATCTGATTCTAAATTTTGTTTCCTTTGAAAAGGAGACATACTTTCCTTTTTAGGAGGATAAGATCTGTTTTCTTTTTATGTTTATTCTTCCTGCTACAGGTTCCTCCTACAAGTGTGCCCGCAATTGTACGTGAATATGGAAGAGAATACTCATTGATATAAGGAAAGCAAGAGACATGACCGGAACGATTGATAAAGGGAGAATGACAATTCTAGACCTTATTAAAAAACTAATGTCAGATAAGAACATTTTAATTGTGAAAAGTTGTAAAACCTGAAGTTTGGGTAGTAAAAATTCAAAGCTTAGAAAGTGACTAGGTCCTTATTTGACATTGTTTAGAATCAGAATCCCTTAATTTACTCTGATTGATTGTATTACAATTGCATTTATGATTCCTGATTTAGTGTTATTTATTTAGGAAGGATTGTAATTACTCTTTATTTCTCTATTTTGTAATCCAATCAGTCTCTCCCCTGATTGCTCCCTTAGAGCTTATATAAGGGTAATTCTTTCTCTGAATAAACACATCAATAACAGAGTGTTTTACCTCTAATTCAAACATACAGAGAAACATCGAGAGAGAGAGAGAGAGAGAGAGAGAGAGAGAGAGAGAGAGAGAGAGAGAGAGAAGGTACGCCTAGGATTTCCAAAGGAGGGCGAGCCATTGCCCCATAGCCGTCACGCCACCTCAAACTCTATGCGTGAGCCACTCACGCCACCTCAAACTCTATGCGTGAACTCACCCGCCGTCACGTCCTCCCACGCCGATGAAAGTTTGTGCCGAAATATGGATCCTCATGATTTCCCTCTTTTCAAATTTGTTCCTTAATACCCAACCATATTAGGAGCTAATCCAACGACTTTTATGTCTGTATGAATCCTCAAACATAAAGCAACGCCACTTCTTCCTCCTCCTCAGCTACTGCTACTCCAAAGACCTTAGAGATGACATTAGAATTTTCCTCCCCTATGGAAAATCAAGTTATGGCCATTAAGCATAAACTTAATGGGGGTAACTATTTCTAGTGGTCTCAAAGTGTACTAAGATATAGACGTGGTAAGAGAAAGGAGAAGTATATTAACAGAGAAGTTGCTCAACCAGCCTCCAATGATCTAAATTACGGCACCTAGTTTGCTAAAAATAACCAAGTAATGACTTGGTTGTGTAATTCGATGATTTTGGAGATTAGTGAGGGCTATCATTTTGCAAACACGACAAAAGAAATCCAGGATATGACTTGGAGAACCTTCTCTTCTCTTGATAACATTGTTGCCTTGATTCATCTGAAGCGGCAACTCTGTGATTTGAGACAAGGAAGCATGACGGCAGCCTAATACTATAATGCATTGTTAAAACTATGGCAACAACTGGACTTGTTAGGGGTACATTCATGGAAAAACGTTGAGGATGCTCAATTGTACAAGAAGATAATGGGAGAAGGAAGGATACATGACTTTCTTTTAGATCTAAACGATCATTTCAAGAAGATAAGGAGCAGAATTATGGGATTGAAACTCTTACCACCCTTGTTTGAAGTTGTCAACTATGTACAATTTGAAGTAAGCATAAAACTCCTGAGTCAAAGTGGCCTATGTCAGGTTGAGGGATCATCTCTAGCTGTGAGAAGAACACAAGGTGAATGAAGGACCAGCAAATGGTGCTATCATTGCAACAAGAAGGGTCATACCAAAGAAGAATGTTGGAAACTACATGGACAGACATCAAATGGAAAGTAGAAATTCCAGCAAAGTCAACTCACCACAACTGAATAAAAGGCAGAAGATGATGACTTCCTCAGTAAGGAAGAATTGGTGGTGCTTCGCAAGATACTTAAAAAATAAAATAAATCAAATTTTGTGCCTAGTGTCAATATGGTGCAATAAGGTAATTATATTATAACTCTCAATGTTGTGATGACTAGTGAAGATACATGGATGGTCGACTTTAGAGCTACAGATCACATGACCAATAATAAAACTTTGTTTATGACTCTGAAGTTGTATCATGAAAACCTCGGAGTTAAAGTAGCTAATGGTGTATTCACAAAAGTTGAGGGAATTGACACAGTGACACTATCTAATCACTTGAGAATATATAATGTTCTGTTTGTATCTGAACTCACTTGTAATATAATATCTATGAGCAAACTGACTAAAGGGCGAATATGCCGAGTGATTTTTTATGATGATTTATGTATTTTTTTAAGATTCAAACTTGGGGAAGACAATTGGGAGTTCTAGAGATTAGGATGGACTTTTCTACCTTGAAGGATCGGACGTGAAGAATAAAGATGCTTGGAATGATAGGAAGGCAATAGTTAGCTCAAATTCTCAAAACAAAGATGTATTTATGTGGCATTATTGTTTAGGTCACCCTAGTTTATAAAGCATGTGTTTCCAAGTTTATTATCTAAAAATTATGTTCATTTTCATTGTGAAACTTGCCAACTTACAAAACAAACATGATCCTTATATCCCAAATTGTCCTCCACACCTCTGTGCCATTTACACTAATCTGTGGTGACATCTGGGGCTCTGCATGAATAAAAACCCTAACTAATACCATATGGTTTGTTAATTTTATAGATGATTACACTAGAACCACATGGGTTTACTTAATGAAAGAAAAATCTAAGAAAGCCCAGGTATTTCAAAATTTCTATACCTTTATGAAAATCAATTCCACTAAGGTATTAATGAGTGAAAATGTCAAGGAATACATTAGTGGAACCTTTAAGGAGTTTCTTGATCAGCCAGGAATTCATTACCAAACCTTCTGCCCTTACACCCCTCAACAAAATGGAGTTACTGAGCGAAAAAATCCGCTACCTATTAGAAGTAACCCAAACCTTATTGATGGAACGAAATGTGCCCACAATCTTCTGGGGTGATGCAGTCCTAACCGCTGCATTTCATGTCAATCGAATGCCATCCAAATTGTCCTCTTATCAACCCAATACCCTAAAAGGTGTTTGATATGTTGTCTTTGTTCACAAACATGATGTAAGCAAATTTGATGCCTAAGCTTACAAGTGTATATTCATTGGTTACTCCTCTACCCAAAAAGGGTATAAATATTATTGTCCTACTTCTAAGAAACTTATCATCTCTAATTATACATTTATCTATGAAGAGGATGCTTACTATCCCAAATTACCCATTCCAAGAGAGCATTCAGATGTGGAATGGCTAATTTCTCAAGATCCTACCCTCCAAGTCCCTGAAACCATACCATCACCTAAACACACTCTTGTAGCCAATCTTGAACCTAAACATCCTTAGCTTGTTCCACCTCAACCTGAACCTGAGCTTGGTAGAAATGTCTCTCCCACTCGACAAAACAACTATGACTCCAATCTAGGATTAAATCTCGAAGAGTTGGGCTAGCCTATTGCTCTTAGAGAAGGGGTGTTGAGAAGCAATGTTGAAGCAGAGTAAAGAGCAATTGTCCTTAGAGTGTATGAAGGAATCTGGGTTATCAGGTTACTGATAGAATTGGGAATTCCGCATGAGGGACACATACAACTTTGGTGTGACAAGAAGACCAGTATTGAAATGACAAAGGATCATGTTTATCATGATTGAATGAATGAAACATGTTGAAAGAGACAAACACTTCATTAAAGAGAAGGTTAAAGCCGGCATCATGAATTTGTCCTACATATGATTTGCAGACCAGATTGCAGACATTATGATTAATTAATTGGGCAAAGCTAAGTTTGAGGGGCTTTGAAGCAAGCAAGGAATGATTGACATCTATTCTCCATCTTGAGGGGGTGTTAGAAACAGAATCCCTTGATTTACTCTAATTAATTGTATTACAATCACACTTATCATTCCTAATTTAGTGTTATCTATTTAGGAAAAATTGCAATCACTCTTTATTTTGTAATCCCGTCAATCTCCCCCCTAATAGTTCTCTTGGAGCTTATATAAGTGTAACCCTTTCTCTAAATAAACACATCAATAACAGAGAGTGTTTTACTTATAATTTAATCAGACAATAATTGTTTAATTAGATTCTGAATTGTTATTCTCCTTTTGATGAATGAATGAATGATAATTTTCTATGCACTGGCAATTTTAATTTGCAAACTACAAATTCTTTTCATTATCTCGGGCATTTTGGCAGGATGCATATTCTTCCAGCTCCAGCATATCCAATTTATGCTTATATGATGTTGAAACGAGAGTTCAAAAAACTGACGTATTGTCAGTTTCACGATTTGTGAATGAGGTAATTTTTTTTAAGGGAAAATTACACTTGGTCTCAAGTAAGGTAATTGATTAGTGTAATGTCTCTTTAAATCTCTTCAAATTAATATCAAGTCTCAAGGGGTCTGTAGGTAAGAGAATCTGATTGTGAAATTACCAAGTTACACTTTATCATTTGAAAGAAAATATTAAGTCCATTCACATATTCCTCTTGTGTACCCCACTCTGTCAATCTTCGACGCCTTGTCATCATGCTGAGGTTGTTGTGTCTCTACTTGTCAAATGACTCCTATCAACTTCAAACAGGGTTAGAGAAAGGTCTCAGGAATTTAATGGTTTCAAACTTTGATACATGATAAAAGTAGGAACAAGGAATGGTGATGGTATCATCTTTGATAGAGTGGAAGTTAAAAGGATTGAAGACAAATCATATCTTTAAAAATGATTGTCGGAAGGGATACATCAAGTAGGTGCAAAAGCATATTTTAAAGAAAAGTTGTTGAATGCCTCAATGATTTCAAAATCATGGATTGTTTCAGTTCGGTTCTACAAACACAAATGTCTAACCTTTAAGTTAGTCTCTGGTTAATATAGGATCTGTGTGATCTTCGGTAAGTGTATAAGCAATACCAAAGAGAAGGTGAGTACTCAATAGTGCCTATGAGGAAGACACCAAAGAGTATTGTTTGATCACTGTGCTACACGAGAATGGCGATAAGCCAAAGGGAGTGGGGTGTGTGCACAGTGTAACAATATAGTAAAAGGATATGAATAGTCCATGTGCACCTGGTGGGTAATCTCTTATTTATAGAGATTACCTAGGGTTTCGTTCTCTTGGTTCTACGTCCGTCGCTCTGGCAACATGCACTCCCATGTTCTATAAATGCCTGCTCCACTATCTGAGAAAACTCTGCTCCGCTACATGCCTCTACTCCACTATCTGTACGGTCGGGGTTAGTGCCGAGATTATAGGGAGATTATCGTTTTACCTGCTTGTAGAGGGCTTTAATTACAAGATGCCTTTATTGGGTCATATCTCATTTAGGCCCAAAATACGAATCCATAACAGTTGCCTCCAAGCTCGGGAGTGTAGGTCTCTGAGCTGTCGAGATTGATTGTCCGCCTTAGTCGCTTTCACCCGCTTTGCTCCTTTAGCCGTAAATTCCTTTTGCTAGAAACCGGCGAATTGCCGAGATTGATCACCTCCGACTTCGCAGGCCGAACTATTTCTTTGGCTTTGAAAAGCGCAAGTTTTTATGATAGTCGGGATTTCATCTGAAACTTCGAACCCGGATTTTCCAGCTTGCCTATTTCCGTCCTGTGTATGTTGCCCTCAATCCGGGATATCATGTAAACGCGTTGTTGGAATATGAACAAGTCTAACCCCTTATTGATAATGATAGCTATTTGCCTGCCCCCATTGGGGTGTGTAATCGTCATTTCCACTCAATAGCCAATCCTGACACTTTCCACGTACGTAACATCTCTCTCTCTCTCTCTCTCTCTCTCTCTCTCTCTCTCTCTCTTGAAATAGAGGAAATTACCACAAAAGCCCTAACTTTTTTTTTAATATATACATTTTTATCAACAACAATATAATAGTACTATTTCCACATCCTTCTTCTACAAATTTCTTTTACTATCATAAATGATATTTTATATCAAAACATTTATTTCGATAATTACATTATAAATTCATGTCATGATTAATTAATTTTCCTCATTTGTAATTAAATCCTAATATAAAAATTAGAATGTTACAATAAACGTCTAACAGAGGCTACCAAGTCTGCCGCTCTGAAACAAGTGTGGGCTGCTGAACTGGCGCGGGATAAAATGAAGGAAGAAGCTAAGACGGCAACAATAGAGTTAAACAAGGTGACCCATTGTTTGAACCAATATCGTGAAGCTCATGCCAAGGACAAATCTTCTATAGACCAGTTGTCACGAAAGCAGAAAGAACTCCAAGATCAGTTGAGCGGTTGCCGAAAAGCCTTAGATGCCGCTAACATCGCCATTGAAGAGAAGGATGCGGCGATAGTGGAGAAAAATGCCGCAATAGTGAAATTTGTCGGAGAATCTTTTGAAAATGCCATAACACATATTCGCTTTTTGAATCCCGGCGTCAACCTCGACACCTCCAGAATGAATTGTATGTCTATTGTTAGAGGAGACGAGATAGTTCCGCTCTTCCCTTCCCCCGAGACTGTTTCTGGGAGTCATTTCGAGGAAATCCATGAAGATGATAAAGGTGAGGAAGTGCATCAAGACACCAGGGCTCCCTCTTGCTAGCCCCTTATCCGAGGTGTATTCGGTGGCGTCCGCCATATGATGATGATATGGAGCTTGTCCAGTATCAGAGGATTTCATTTGTTTCGTCCTTTCCGAGTTAGCTTTTCTCTTTTTCTGGGGTTCTGGGGCCCCGTACTTTGTAATGCTTTCTTGTGTTGACAACTCGGTGGTTGTGCTGCAAAATATTATGTAAAGACTTAATATTTCACGTATAAATACTTACTTTATTCCAGAATTGTTCGATCTGATTATGCCTGTTTTATTCCGAATATCCCTTTGAGTTAGGCTTTGTGTCATTGCTATTGTATCTCGTGAACTTATTTCAAAGTTGTGTGACTTGGCCAAAGTCAGAAGGTTCGTTGTGCACAATTCAGGTCTAAGATCACCCATAGGCAGTATACCCTCTTGAATGATTCACCATAAATCAATCGGGAGTAAGAGCCAACCGTCATATGTCTAGGTTTTGTGTCGCAACTGAACTCTAAACATTCCGACTTGATCAGGGTCGTTATGACAATTGACTTTTACTACCTTTAGCTTTGATGCATCGTAGCCGCGATGGGCTTCATCGGTTTTACCGTGTTCCTAGAAGAAGCACGTTTTAACCGTTTTGAAGGTGTTACTGCATCCCGGAGGAGTACGTTTTAACCAAAATCTTAGCTTTAGTACATCCTAGAGGAATACGTATTAGCCTGCGGGTTGTTATCGTGTCCCGAAGGAGCATGTTTAAACCATTATCGCGGTCTGACCGTATCCTAGTTCTGACCTTTGCTTCGGTGTAGCCACATCCTTAAGGAAAGCGTTTTGACCAGCGTGGGCGTTACCGTATCCTGGTTCTGACCCTTGTATTGGTATTACCGCATTTCGAAGGAATACGTTTTAACCTGTGTGGGTATTACCATATCCCGGAGGAGTACGTTTTAGCCAAATTCCTGATAATTTCCGCTTAGGAACAAAACGTAAATTTTCATTGATTGAAAAGCGTTGTCTTACAAAGTCTTCTTATCAAGAGGATCGAAATAAATGCAACCTATAAGTCATTCAATTGCATTCAAAATCAACCTCTGGGTAATCATCATCATCCTTCCCTACCTTTTTTCTCTTTTCGCTCGTCTTCTTCTTCTCCCGGGTAGGACTCTCGTTGTGACTCGGCTCCTTGGGCTTGGTCTTCTGTCCAAGAGCTTCCACCACATATTGTCGCAACTTCCCTCCTCGGACAAATTTCTCTATAACATCACGGAGGTGATAACACTCGTCTGTGGTATGTCCTAGGTCGTCGTGGAATGCGCAATACCGGGATGGGTCTGCTCCCGGTCGGCTGAAAGAAGGTCGAGGTCGATCTACTCTCTTCATATTCGTCTGAGCCACCTCTTTCCAGACCTGCACTCGTGAAACGTTCAGCGGGGTGTAACTTTCATATCTCGCTATTGGACCACTTCTCTCCCGTCGATGTCTGTTATCCAGAATTCGTCCGCTGGACTCACGCCTCTGCTCGCCATATTCTTCCTTCCCCCTCGAATGCCTGCCAAGTTTCTCCTTTTCCTTTATCGGGGAACTCTTTCCCTTGCCCTTCGAAGCATCATTTGTCATCTCCATCTGCTCCAGCTCGAGATACTGCTTAGACCGGTCTCGGAAGTCTGTCAGCGTGTCTGGAAGCTGTTTCATAATCGACTTCTTTAACCGAGAGGACTTGTCTAACTCGGCTATAGCACAATGCAGATGCACGTCCTCCTTTAAACTTGGTACCTGCAGCGCAGTATGTGTGAAACGGTCCAGATATTCTTGCAAACTTTCTCTAGGTGATTGTTTCACTTGGCCGAGCTGGAACTCGATTTTTGGGTGCTTCCTGCTAGTGGCGAAGTTCACCAAAAATTTCCTTTCCAGGGTTCCCATGTCTCGAATGGAGTGCAACGGGAGAGAGTGAAACCATATCTGCACAGGCCCTCGCAAAGTTCCCGCAAATAGCTGGGGGATGACATGCCCTACAATCCCTTTTACCATATCATCATATTGAAACTTTTTTCTGCATTTACTCCAGAAACTTTTTTTCTGCAGCACTCACATAAAAGTGAGTGGGTCCCACTAATATTTTCTCTCTCATCTCTTTATAATGGGACCCACTCACTTTTATGTGAGTGCTGCAGAAAAAAAAAAGTTTCTACAGTAAATGCAGAAACATTAAACCCTATATATATAGGGGAAATCATTTCTGCATTTACTGCAAAAGAACTTTTGTGCAGCAGCCCAAACGACGTCATTTCACTTCTATCTCGAGAATTTGGGTTCATAACAATTAGCTTCGCTTCACTCTCACACAAAGAACCAGTTGGGATTGGACTCTTCATTTCCTCGCGCCTTTTGAGCAAAGACAAGTTCTCACCCTTGAATACTCAATATCATCGTCGAAGTCCTCACCGAATTCTTCTCCCATGTCACTGTCCTCATCACTAAGGTTACTAACCCCATAATCCATTTCTTCATCTTCATCATCACTTTCTTTGCAATTTTGGTATCTGCTATTCGGAGGATAAGATACTGTAGAAGTCACAGAACTAGCGTCTGAGGAAGGCTTGGATTGGCTTGATTTCACAAAAGCTTCTTCCTTATTCCCACCTTGTTCACACTTCTCCAAGTCAAGCTCCGTAACTTCATCTGCGTAACCGCTCGTAGGTTTTCACATTAGAATCAAATGTTACTTTCTTCCTCGTACTCAAGCTCAACTGCTCCTCAGGCTTGATATCCTAGACTTTTGATGTGGTGCTGATTGTGACGGGTTTGGAGTGATCTTGAACTGAATTGACACAAGATTGCTCTGCCTTGCTAGTTGTACACCGTTGGTCACAATCACGAGGCGGAATCTTGCGCCTCTTTTTTCTGCGTTTGGATCTTTTCGTATTTGGGTCACCATGTTCAGTGGAACTTGCAGATATTTTGGTGGTGAAGGTTGTGGGGCGGAGGGTGTTTTAATGTCTTAAGTTTTATAGAAAAGAGGAAGAAACGGTGCCGTTTACCTTTGTTGAAGATTTATTTTTCTACCACAACTGCAGAAATGTTAAGCCCATATATATATATATAAATGTTAATATATATATATATATATATATATATATATATATATATATGCCTATTTTAATTTGGCGGCCCATTTTTTACTTATTTAATCGGGTTTCTTATTCTCCATATTTATCATTGCACAAAAATGGAGTTATAGACATTTGCCAATTTCAAGAAAACGATTTGATTTTCTTAACACTAGAAAAATTACACTCTCTTCAATCTTTAATATAAAAACTGAATGACTAATTTATGGATATAAAAACAATTAATTAAATTAGTTATTTAAAACAAAGGTTAGTTTTCTTAAAATATCATTTATATTTGGGTTAAATATCAATTTTGCCATTAAAGTATTGGTAAGGGGACACTCAGCACCCGAAAGTTTTTTTGGTATCATTTTTGCCCCGAAAGTTTAAAAACTTGTAATCTTGCCGATCGGTTGATTTTGACCATTAGATTGTTACTCTCTTTGTAAACTTTCCAAGGCAAATTTGCTCCTAAAAAAAACTTTCGGGGGCAAATTTACTTCTATAAAAAACTTTCAAGACATATTTGCTCCTTTTTGTAAACTTCCAAGGTAAAAATGATACCAAAAAAACTTTCGGGTGCTAAGTACCTGTTACCAATACTTCCATGACAAAAATGATATTTAACCCATTATATTTATATGCGTTGCAACCACTCTTAATAAAAGAAACCTTGATATGCCTAAGTGCAATCAATAAATATGCTTTGAGGAGAAAATTATAAGTTTGGCCGACAATGTAAATTAAGATCTTATATTTAAAAAATAAAAATAAACAACTTATTTAGCTCATTTATATACACACACACACCACGTAGGTAGTAACTACGAACTAAAGTGTACTAACTTCACAAGTATAAACAAGGGTTCAAGAATCGAACGCCCAATTTCCTTTTCTAAGATGATAAATTAGAAGTAACTTGCTTGAGATAAAATCTACTCTTAACATTATTTTGTTGCCTTTTTACCGGGTTATTTTTGCTTCTTGTCTGAAGCAGTATTGCTTCTATCGATGGCACCAGCAGCTGCCATGTCCATTAACCTCTCGTAATCAATTTCAGTTGACCTGAACTTGAACTTGATGCCTACCTGAATCCATGACTTGATACAAAGAATAGATTGTGTGCTATCATGTGACATACAGAACCGTTGCTTATTGATCTCATCACCCCTGCCACAGAAAAGTTCTTCAGGCACAACTGAAGTTGCCTGCATAGCCAGGAAATCTCTAGCCATCACAGATAATCGCGGATAGCGTGTACTATTGACCTTCCACCATTCTAGAACATCTGTAGGTATTGGAGCTGGAGCCTCTAAAAGATACTGACTGAGCTCATCAGTGCCAGAGCTCATGCTTGCACGTCGTTTCTTGCGCGCTATCTCCTCTGCAAAGGAAACAGCTCCATCTTCAACTTCCTGAGCACTGTATCCAGCACTCATGGATGAGACATGAGTTGTAGAATAATTTCTTGTAAAATGGGTTCTCGCTTCCTCTAGAAAACTATCTGAGTTTAAACCCTCGGGGATTAGCTCTCCCTTGATTCGAGGATCTAGAATTGCTGCCATATATGTGAATACGTTGCAAACCTGATTAATGTAACTTCTAGCCTTTTTAGCCATTTCTTCTGCAGCGCTTTTTAGCCAGTCTGGGCTGTGACGGGATTCTCTGCAGTTAGCAATTGTTTCTGAGATGTGATCCATGAAGAAAAGGACGAGACCGACTGTTGGCACCTTACTTGTGCATAGGTTATTCGTGGTCTTGTAGAATGGCTCCAAATATTGATGCAAGACACTAGCCAAACTTTTTTCCGTTGAGTTCAGCACCATCCTACTACCAAGAGTCTCCTCATATTTACGAATAGCTGCATCCATAGATTTACCTCCCTGCATCATAAATATGACCATATTCCATTACCTTGAATTCAAACGGGCACGTATCAGATTCACAAGAATGTTATAAAATGGTACATGATCATAGTTAAATGCAAATTTGCAAAACAAGGCTACTATATCTACCATTCCTCACAACACATTGACTACAATTATGGGCACAAAAACCACAATTTTCCTAAACATCTTTTTGAGAAAATTTACTACAATAAGCTTAAAATGACCACCAGACAGGAGTTTCCAATTGATTACTACCCTTGGTTAGAAATCCCATTTTAGAGAGTAAAGCCTCCAACAAAATCACATTATCATAATATAAGTGCACATGGAATACAGATATATCTTGGACACGTTTCAATAACACACATACACTAGTAGGCGCAGAGATTGATAAAAACATAAGTACATCAACTAGAATGTGAAAAAGTGAATTTAGGTGTCAAGTTCCAAAAGACAGCTCATTTCTTGAAGTGCCAGTGTTTCATAGACAATAATAAAGAATGCAGGGATTATTTATTTAATTCCCAAGTTTAACATGAAACAGGCGTGATGGACGTTTAATACCATGACCTACTGATTTTCCTTAACGTAATTTTTAGTTTTTCTGTTAAAATTATTACATTTTTTATACTTTTTGATGAAATAACAATCATACACAACTCAACCAATTTATACAAAGAATTACATGCTCCCCTATTAAGATTAAATGAAGCACTAGTAATAACTTCTTTAACAAATTTGAAATCATAACAGATGCAGAGTAACAGCTGAATCTTTAAAATGAACTAACTAAAGTAGTACTAGTAAGTGTCCTCTACTTATTTACGAGAAGGCCTGCTTCACCTGGAAAATCAGGTAATTCTGAACTGTTTTTCAACACCATAAACATAAGAAACCTCAAGCATGAAATCAATGATAGTTTTGACCACAATAATATTGGCACCATAAAGATAACAATAAATCTCTTTTTTCCATTCCGCCCTACTATTTCCTGATTACTGTCACTGACTAGGTAAAGATGTTCCAATTTACAAATTGGAATTTAATATAATACAAATTCATAATAGAAAAATGAACTTTCATATGATTCACAGTTAACATTTCCTATATGACCCCTTGAAGAAAAATATCTGCAAGATTTATAGGGTGCTACAAGTTCATTATTAAAGTAGTCAAAGATAACAAGGTACCTTGCGAACAATGTCAAGCATCTGGTAATTTCCACTCCACCTTGTGGAAATATCAAGTGGAAATTTCCAAGTACCTTCTTGATAAACCGTAGACATTTGAATAAAATCCTCAGCCATCTCTGATGAGGCATTCAACTCTATTACAAATTCCCGGATCTTAGAAATTATTGACTTTGTGGATCTCAAACCATCATCTATAATCAAGCTCAAAGTTCTGGCAGCACAGGGGAGATAACAGAATGGCCCTGTCTTCTGAGCATCTAAGTCCTCTTTCAAAGTATGGCAGGCATGCATGGCACTTTGACTATTATCATGGGTACATGAGAGGATTCTATTTTCAATATTGTACATTTTAAAAACTTTAATGAGGGAGTGATATATTTCTGTACTCCCATAAGGTGAAGGTATGCGACAAATGTCAAGAAGCACTTTCTGGAAGCACCAGTTTTCATCAATCCACTGACAAGTGACACTCATATAAAAGATCTGTTCAAAAGAAGTCCAGAAATCAACTGTGATGGAGAACTTGGAAGAAACTTGTGCTAAAAACGCTTTCACTTCTTCCTTCATGCTCTCCAAAACTTCAAAAAGCACAGATCTATAGTTCTCACTTGGCCAGAGTTGTATTGATGAATTTAGAAACTTGAAGGAATTCGCTAGCCACTTCTCCTCCAGAGTAGACAGGGGCAGAGAAGCTGTAACAAGCCACCTAATGAGCAACCAATTTAGATTATCATAATCGACCTGGTTTGCTTTTCCTTGAGGTTGAGTCTTCTTGACCACAGCAGTATGGTGAGTTGCTGGATTGTTGATGGCATCCCCCGACTTATCATACCCTGGATGACGATTGGCAAGGTGCCTTCCCAAATTGCCTTCATAAATAAAGAAAAATTGGTACATATTCAGAAGCTATAATTGATAGGTAGATTTTATTATAAAGCTTATATAATTTAAAATTGGTGAGGCTTAAAACATATAGTTAAATAAGAAGTTGGAAGGGAGGAAGTTATGATAAATATTTACATGATATAATGTCAGAAACTTCTCAATATCTCCTTAAGAAATTTAATGAGTAATGCCTTGGCTTCGCTTGATAATAACAAATTGAAGCCTGTTATGACAAACCTCAGCAGTAGAAAAGATGCTCGTGATATTTAGAAAAGAAAGGATAGGCCATAATCAATGAAAGAAAACAGCACACGAGAAATACCTGTGGCAGTTGCAATAGAATATGTTTGTCCACAAAACTTGCATCTTCGGGTCTTCCCATCAGCAGCTGTCTCAAAGAACTTAAGATAAACTGATGTCATTGTTTTCTTTCTTGGCTTAACTGAATTTATAGGATTAGCCTTTTCTGAAGAGCCTAAGCCAAGATTTACGGGATCCATATTTGGAATCAGCGTCACCTCCATCATTGATTTGTGATCATCTACTCAATGGAGCAGAGGAGAGCTTAAAGAGTCATAGAATGCATTCAAGTTTTGAAAAGGAAAAATAACAGAAGTCAATTTTTCATATTCGAATCAGTAAATAACACACAAAGTGCTCAAAATTACTTCATTATCCAAGGTTTTAAATATCATGATATATATTATCATCTTAAAAACAAAATTAGACAGCTTCACTAGACTTGGGTGCTCATGTATTCAAAATTCAACGAGACACCTAAAACCTTTAAGTATCTTCTTCAAGGGGAAAATTAATCTACAAGTCCCTATAGTTTTCCTCAGTTTTGAATCAGGTCACTGAGGTTTTTTTCTTGTTATCGGGTCCTTTAACCTTCGGCCATTAGATCCATTACTCCCTGACTATTAAATTATACTAAGACCGATAAAATTCTCAGTTAAATGAAACCCAAGTGCCTCTTTCCCTTCTCTCTCCTTCCGCCATGACCGAGCTTTCCTTCCTCAACATCTACTCCTTTTCCACCATTCTGATTCTTTCATTCTTTGTTCTTCTCCATGCATCACTACTTACTTCATTCCTTCTCACTCCCCCTTCATATTCTTCCAAAATCTTAAGATAGTGATTATTATTCTTTCGTTCAGGCAGGTTATTAGTTATAATGTTGATGTCTTGAATGACGTCAAACCTGCCAGACTATAACCAAATTATAAGTTGGGAAATCAAGCATTTTAATTTCATTTCGCTGATCAAAACTTGAAATTGCTTAATAAACAAAGGACGAGCATAAATCAACGGCCAGAGTCCAGAGTATGCAATTACTATAAATGAGAAAGACTACGGAAACAGGGTAAGTGTTTCAGGTACCTTTGTAACTTCGATACTGGCTATTTACACTCCAGTCCATACGATTACCACCCGCAGCCAGCCGTCTGATCAGTAAAGCACGATGGTAAGAAGAAAAGGCAAAAGCAAGTTATTGTAAAAACAAGAGGAAAGGATAAGAATTCTGAAAAACATGGCAGCCCTCAGCAGAAATAGATCAAAGATACAACATCATCCAGAGAGAGGGGGGAAAAAAAGAGCCGTAAGTAAAGCAGTGATTAACGAAAATTTGAAAAAAAGAAGGGACAAAATTGAATTGCGGAACACAGGCAACAGAGGCGGGCTAAAGTAGAGCAAGACTCTGGTTCAAATTGAGTAGAGAATATCCGAATAAAATAAACAAGAGTAACAGTAGGAAGGAATTTCCTCACCCCAAAATTCAGAAGAAATGGGGGACGTGTAAGAGGCTGATGAAACCAGGAAGGAGCGAGAGACTTGACAGAGAAGAATAAATTGGAAAAAAAGATAAAAGTTGTGGGAGGGGAGATGAGGCAGTGAGAGTGAGTCAAAAGAATGTGTGCAAATTCAGCTGAAGAAATTTGGTAAGGATGGGAGGGGGGGAATGGAGGGAGAAGGAAACTGAAAAAACTGAAGAAGGAGGGAAGATCGGCGTGGATCTGAAGCCGGATCTGATGAGCCGAGAGTGAGAGAGAACGAGGGAAGACAAAAGGAGTAGAGAGAGGAAAGAAGCGAGCCGGGTAGACGAGTGGAGATGCGATGCAGATATGGCCAGCTTTTTTTTTTTGGGGGGTTCAAGTTAAAAGTTAACCATAGTTTGGCTGTTTGCATTTTTTACGATGTCGTTGAGTGTGTGTGTGTGTAATACGTCTAAAACTGGGTACTATAGAAAAAATTAAAAACGACGGAGATAATATAATTGTTTTTAATATATGCGTGTATGATGGCTGGCTCGGCCTCGGCGTGGTTACTCGTATCATAACCGAGTTCACGATTAACTCAAAAACTCTCAAACTTCAATAAACTTAAGCGAGCTAGAGGAGTTTGCCTCTCCACTCAGCCGTTCGGTTTAGCCTCCTTCTCCTCTGCTGTTGGGTCTCTTCTAATTCTTTTTTTATTATCTTTCATCATCTTTAAATTATATCCGTTTGTTCTGTTGTAAGAATACAGATGTCTAACCTCAATGAATTAGTAGATGATTTATATAGGATTAGAAATACTCTTCGGGATATATATGAGTTAACACCGAAGAGAAAATGGATGTTCTATGAGGAAGACACCAAAGAGTTCCTAGCGATCACTGTGCTACACAGTTATGGCTCTTAGCCAAAGGGGGTGGGGGTGTGTGTATAGTGAGACTGAATAATAAAAGATGATAAATAGAGGATATGCACCTGTGAGGTTAATCTCATATTTATAGGAATTACTTCTAGGGTTTTGGTCCTTGGGAAATACACGCCTCCAAGCCCTTGTCCCTGCTCCACTGTCTGTGCATGCCAACTCCACTACCTCTTTCTGCTCCATTACCTGTACTGTCGGGATTAACGCCTTATTTATAGGGTGATTAGTGTTTTACCTGCTTAAGGAGAACTTCTGCCATGAAGTGTCCATGTTAGGCCGCATCACCTCTGGGCCCAATATACGAATCCATAATAGTTGCCCCCAGGCTCGGTAGTTCAGGGTTTTGATCTGCCGAGGTTGATTGACTGCTTAACCTGGACTTCATATCCGATTTGCTCAGCCTGTCCCTCGCAAGTTTCACTTTCTTGACCTTGGAGAATTGCCGAGCTCCTGACTCATTTGTGGCTTGCCCCCAGCCATGCATGCTGAGTTAGTTTTCTCTGAAAACTCTCTTTCTTTCATGATAGCCAAGATTTCATTTGTAAATTTGACCCGGGATGTCGGGTTCATATATTTCTGCCACGTGTGTTGCCCCCAATCCAGGGTATCATGAATAAAAAGTATACGAATAGACTCTAACTGCCTATGCTATTGACATCATGGCGTAAGACCGCCATTTTCCATGTACAAGCCACTTTCGCCATCCTTGAAATCTGTGCGCATTAAACAATATCCTTTTTAGAAAAGTAAATCGTGGAACTCGGCCCGTTGAAGTCAGCGGACTATGTTTTAACACCCCGGCCAAAGAAACGACTTGCACCGAGTATGTACATAATTTTTACTGTGTTGTATTGCATGCTTGGTCTCTGTTAAATGAATAACTGATCATTCATTTTTGTTCCGCAGATTCGAGAATGGGAAAAAGACCGGCTTTTGTTGTTGCCTTAGACAATCCCAGAATTGAAAAAACGGGGCCATCAACAAAACGAGCTATGCCGGAATCCGGGATAGCTGGTATTAATAAAGCTAGCCGTGCTAGCCACCCAAAAAGGTCCAAGACCAGTAAATTCAAAAAGACCGGTCCAGCCAGGACAGAGATTCATGTCCCTACTTCAACAAAAATTCATGTTGCCTCTCCTTCTATAGAAATTCCTGCCGCCTCTCCTTCTCGAAGTCTTCCTCTACCGCCACCAATCCCGAAACTCCCCTATGCTGTCATTTGGGGGAGAAGGGGTACCTGTTCAGCTCAGTAATGCTATCAGTCTCCCAAAGCGCTTCTTTGAGCCAGAAAAATATGATACTGCCGAGCTACAGGAAATGGTGAACATAGAGCACTATGCTTTGAAATCTGCCGGGTTAGCTCAAGCTTTGACCACGATGAATGTGAAATACGCTAACCAAGTAGATGAATTGAAGAAGGTCAAGTTGGAAGCCCAGGATCATATACGTAAATCCAACGAGTTGGTATCGGCAATTAAGGAGGACGCCCAAACAAAAGTGCAAAAAGCCGAGGCGGCGAGAGACAAAATGGGAGAAGAGTTGCAACAAGTCAAAAAGGACCTGGAGAAAGAGAGGGAGGACCTGAGGAAAGCTAATTCAGAGTTGCATCAGCTTCGAAAGGAGAGCACCTGGGATAAGAAAACCCTGGAGCAATCCCGGTCGGAGAAAAAAGAATATCTTTCAGAGCTGAATGCCCTCCATGTCGCCCTGGAATCTGCGCATGCCGCCATTGATATAAAGGACCCGGCCATAAAGAAATCTGTCGGGGAATCCTATGAAAACGCCTTATAGCAGATCCAGGTTTTGAACCCCGGCATTACACTTGACACATCCGGGATGGATTGTATGTCTTGGATCGAGGATGGCAAAATAGTCCCGCTCTTTCCCCCTTCCGGTGATGCCTCCAAAAATCAATCGAGGGATCCAGATGAAGATGAAGGTGAAGAGGGTCAAACTGACGCTGGGACTCCATCTTGCTGAGGGTCTAGATTTTGGCAGTGTTTCAATTTACCTGCTTGGGGTACTGAAGCCCTATTTTGCTTTTTGTAATCTTCTATTGGGTTAGTAACCCTGTTTTTGTTCTTGTAATCCATACACATCATATTATGTAAGCAATTTATAATGAATGAAACGCTTACTTTCTGCGAGTATTGAACGTCTGCTTATTGCTTGTTGAACCCGATTACTCTTCCGAGTTAAACTTTCGCATCGCATTCGCTGCATTCTATGACTTGAATTTGCCTTCAAAGTTCTTTTAAATGACTTGGCCAAAGTCAAAAATTTCTTGCGCAAAACATATATCCGGGACCACCCATGAACTATACGCTCCGGTGTGGTTGACCAGAATTTAAACCGAAGTCCGAGCAATCCGTCACATGTTTTAACTTGATCAAGGTCATTATGACGGTTTGCTTCATTACTCCAAGTTTTGATGCATCATGGCTACAAGGGCTTCTCAGCTTTACCGTGTCCTTAGGGGAACACGTTTTAACCGTTATTTTGGCTTTACCATGTCCTGAAGGGAGCACGTTTTAATCGTTATTTCAGCTTTACCGTGTCCCTAGGGAACACGTTTTAACCGTTATTTCAGCTTTACCGCATTCCAAAGGGAACACGTTTTAACCTTATTTTGGCTTTACCGAGTTCCATGGGGAACACGTTTTAACTGTTATTTCTCCACTTTTGACTACAAACAGGTTTTGTACCGTAGGTGCATTTACTAGGTGTGACCCGAGTAATTTGTTATGAATTCTCAGACGAGAAGTTCTTCATTTATAATAAACTTAGCAACATGGTCGCTTTTACATGATTCCTAAAAAGAAATTTACAATATTTGGCAATCCAACCCTCTTTTCTTTTCGCTGATCCTGGTCTTAGCTGTAGTAAAATTTCAGCTTATCCGCATTCCACGTTCTCTTGACCACCTTCTTTAAAGTCTCTAACATATAAGCTCCTTTTCTGAGATTTTCTTTAATTCGATAAGGACCTTTCCAATTTGGTGCTAGCTTTCCCTCCTTGGCATTCTTACCGCCTATGTCAGCTCTGCGAAGTACCAAATCACCTTTTTCAAATGACCGGGGTTTCACCCTTTTATTGTATCTTGCTGCGATGAGTTGCTTTGTAGCCAAATCTCGGCAGTGTGCTGTGACTCGGACTTCATCAATCATGTCTAACTCCATCGACAGGGCTTTATTGTTCTCTTCTTCCTCCTGCATGGCTTTAATTCTCCTCCACGAGGACTGGCCAATTTCTACCGAGATCATTGACTCACATCTGTATGTCAACCTAAAGGGAGTTTCCCTCGTTGAAGACTGAATGCTAGTCTGGTACCCCCACAACACGTAATACAGCTGCTCCACCCAATTAGACTTCGCCTCTTCCATCCTCTTTCTTAATCCGTCTACGATAACTTTGTTAACGGCCTCTGCCTGCCCATTGGATTGGGGATGTTCTACAGAAGCAAAGTGTTGTTTAATCTGAAAATTGGAGACCATCTCTTGGAAACCCTTGTTGATAAACTGGGTTCCATTATCTGTGACGACTTCTGCCGGGATTCCGAAACAAGATATGATATTTCTTGCAAGGAATTTCTGTACCCGAGCTGAAGTAATTGTTACCACTGGTTCCGCTTCTATCCATTTGGTGAAGTAATCAACGGCTACTATGACCCACCAAAGCCATCCCGGAGCCGCCTTAAATAATCCCAACAAATCCATGCCCCATTTAAAGAACGGCCAAGGTGCCGAGATAGATTTTAACTCTGTTGGGGAGACCATATTATTCTGGCATACTTCTAGCAACTATCACATTTTTGCACATGGCCCTTTGAATCCGTGATGAGCACAAATTATGCCATGTTTTTTCTATATTTCATAACTGAATTGTATGGTAAAAGAAAGCTTAACTGTAAAAAAAACCAAGCAAAAAGGCATATATTCATGATATAGGAAACTGAAGGATGGAAACCATTTACATCCTAAACATGTGCTAAGAAAGAGCAAATTACATTGTTTTTAAAGAATGTATAGCAAAGCTGATACGATGCTATAGCATTCTGACTGCAACTCGAAGCGCAATAAAAAGCATCACAAAAGCTATAGCAAAGTAAAGGACGCAATGCTATGTGGCATATTTTCTGACCCGTTTATCTAGCTGATTTCAGGAATAAACATAAAAGATCAAGATTGACAAGTAGATTGCTAACGTAATGAAATAGAAGATGCGGAGGATCAAAACAGAAAGATTTGAAGAATCCCGCAGGATCAGCAGAATCAATTTACAAATAGAATATGCGATAGATCTCGACAGAAACGGAAAGCCCAGCTAGCTGAAACTTGCGTCACACGAAAGTCTGAGTATAAAAGGAAACAACAGGTCAACCCTAGAGGGGGAGTCGCACAGAGCCAAAACAAGATTACACATTCGGCCGACTCAACAGAAGAGTGAGAGACTTCACTAGCACGAGAATTCCAGGATAACCCAGCATCCTTCTTTGCAGTAAGACGGAGGGAAGAAGACGTGGAGTAGTAACGTGACAGGGCTTTTTCCACGCCGTAGGAACGTCGTCAAGCTTTCTATTTTCATTTATTTTATTTTAGTAGTTAGATCATGGGTCATTCTGTTACAATCTGTTTTGTGTTTCCCTCGTCAGTCATGAACTAACTTTCTGATGGCTGAACGAGGATGAATTCTTAAGTGTTATATGAACCCAGTTGCAAGTTCTTAATTTAATATATTCGGTTTTCTTATCAGTGAATTAATTACTAGTCGATTAGAGGAATCTAAGGGCTAGACTTATGGTCTCGGCTTACTGGCAAGGAGTCGAGGCTAGACCTCGAGAAACTTGATGTTTGCTAGGCAGCCGGTGCAAGGCTTAACATATTTATTGTAGGCTTCAGGAATGGGTCTACCTCTCATAACCAGGACACCCTGAGTATAATGCAGATTTAACTATAAAGTTGCCATAGGAATATGGAAGGAGTATAGTTAGTATCATATGTATCGGATGCGGAAGCTTCGATAGATTATAGAGGTGGGTTAACCAAATAGCTTTGTAGTTAGTAGCCATGATGTAGTATTGCGGAAGCTGTGCAGTATGGATGCTATAGCAATGGGTAGAGCAACTGGGGGATTATTGCGCTTAAGGAT
Source organism: Acacia melanoxylon (assembly GCA_019022615.1). Taxonomy (NCBI): domain Eukaryota; kingdom Viridiplantae; phylum Streptophyta; class Magnoliopsida; order Fabales; family Fabaceae; genus Acacia; species Acacia melanoxylon. Next base: position 699,778 of record JAFJYJ010000132.1, on the reverse strand, counting down.
GATTCCGGGTTCAGCCTAACTTCTCACTGATATCTTCTTAAATTTATTTTGTTAATTAGCATAATTACAAAAACCTCTCAAACCAAATATATTTATTTTCTATCTGAAACTATCATAGCAATTGAGCGTCACTCTTCGGTATCTTAGTCTCTGTGGGACGATACTCTACTTACACTTTATTACTTGTTCGACTGGTTCACTTGCCATCAAGGAAATCGACCAACAATCCGCCATCATGGTAGGCCAATAATAACCGGCTCTCAGAACCTTTCTAGACAGCGCCTTGCACCCATATGTTGCCCGTTGATTCCCTTGTGGATTTCGGCCAAAACATATTCGGCTTCTTCCTAATTGAGGCACTTTAACATTGGGGAATGCAAGCCTTTGCGATATAACTGATCATCAACCACTGTATATACAACTGCCTGCCTTTCCAACTTCTTTGCTTCGGCTGAATCATCAGGTAGAATGCCTCTTTCTAAGTAATCAATAATTGGCCTTCTCCAATCACCGGATTCCAAAATGACCATCACGCAACTCGGCTCTGACAAACTCTTCTGGATTACCGTTCGGTGATTGCCGGGACTCTTGGTACTTGCTAGCTTGGACAAAATATAGGCCATGGTATTCTCTCCCTTGGGATATGCACCACGATCACCTCCTCGAAGTCCGTGATGACTTCTCTTACTTTCTCTAAGTACTTAATCAATAGAGGGCCCCTAGCCTGGTACATCCCTTCTATCTGAGCTGCTATCAGCTGGGAATCGATGGAGACATGTACTTTCTTAGCCCCATTTTCCTTAGCCTGGAGTAGCCCAGCAATAAAAGCTTTGTATTCCGCTTGATTATTAGAAGTCAGGAAATTGAACCGAAGGGAATGTTCCATAGAAACTCCTTCAGGGCTTTCTACAATGATCCCGGCCCTGCTCCCCTTGGCGTTCGATGAGCCGTCAACAAAGACCTTCCAAGCTTCTTCATTGCCCTTATTGTATACATCGATGGGGTCAGTTCCATTAAGAAATCCGCTAGCGCCTGAGATTTTGTGGCGTGCCGAGCTTCGTAAGTGATGTCAAAGTCAGACAATTCTATTGCCCAACTAATCATTCTTCCGACCAGATCCAGTTTGTGAAGCACTTGCCGAATTGGCTGGTTTGTTCTAACTATGATTGGATGCCCGTGAAAGTATTGACGGAGTCGCCTTGCCGTGGTGAGCAGAGCAAACGCGATCTTCTCCAGCTTCTGGTATCTCAGCTTGGAACCTTGTAGGGATCGGCTTACAAAGTAAACCGGTATTTGGCCCTCTTCTCTTTCTCGGACCAACACGGCACTCACCACCGCTTCACCCACTGATAAGTACAAGATCAAAATTTCTCCTGGCTTTGGTCTAGACAATACCGGCGGGGCAGCCAAACATTGTTTTATTTTAGCGAATGCCGCTTCACATTCTAAATTCCACCCACCTTAGGCTTCTTTTTTCAGTAGCTTAAAAAAGGGCAGAGAATTCTCCGCCGACTTAGGTAGGAACCTAGTAACAGCAGATAATCTCCCTATTAGTTGCTATATTTCTTTCTTGTTTCTCGAGCTTTCATGTCCAGCACGGCTTGGCACTTGTACGGGTTAGCTTCAATTCCTCTACTGGTTAGCAAGAAACCCAAGAACTTTACGGCCGAGACTCTGAATGCACATTTAGCCGGGTTTAGGCGAATACGGTGCGCTCGCAGCTTGTCAAATGTTTGCTGCAAATCATGGACATGACATACTGGCTCCGCCGACTTAACAATCATATCATCAATGTACACTTCCACGTCCTTCCCCAACTGGTCTTCGAACACCTTGTTCATCATTCTTTGATAAGTAGCCCTGGCGTTCTTCAAACCAAACGGCGTGACGTTGTAACAATAATTCGCCTTCTCAGTGATGAAGGTCATTTTTTCTTGGTCATCGAGTACATGGCAATTTGATTATACCCAGAATATGCATCCATAAAAGAGAGGAGTTGAAAACCAGACGAATTATCTACCAATTGGTCAATAATAGGCATTGGAAATGCGTCTTTAGGACATACCTTATTCAAGTCGGTGTAGTCCGTGTAGACCCTCCATTTGTCGTTCGGCTTTTTAACCATCACCACATTAGATAACCAGGTGGTGTACTACACCTCCCGAATGAATCCGGCTTCTAACAGCTCATTCACATGCTCTTCCAAAGCCTTTCCTTTCTCTTCACTGAGATTTCTTTTCTTCTGGGCCACTGGAACTGACCCCGGCTTGATCGCCAATTGGTGACAGAAAAACTCTGGATGTATACCGGGTACCTCCGACGGTTTCCAAGAGAACACGTCCTTGTTTCTCTTGAGGCAATCCTCCAGCTTAGCCCGAACCACCGGGTCCAATGCTCTGCTGATTTTGGTGACTTGTCCCGGTTCAGTACCCAAGACGAGATCTTCTAATTCCCCATTCAGCCCTGTTCTCTGAATTTTCTCTTCCTCCCGTAGATCCAGTTCGACTAGATTTACCGGCTTTCATTGAAGCTTTTCTGCAGCCTTGCGCGAATTGATTCCTTGGTGAATCCGAGTCGAGGAGGATGAGCGTTCTTTGTGCTCTTTTACCATATCGAAATAGCACTGTCGGGATTCCTTTTGATCTCCCTTCACGGTGACGACCTCATTCTTGTTATTAATCATTTTCAACTTTTGATGCTTTGTGGACACCAATATGTCCCAGTGGTGTATTGTCGGCCTTCCCAGGATTATATTGTAAGAAGACGGAAAGTCGGCAACAACGAATCTAACTTGCTCCGACTTAAACGCCTCTTTCGTTCCCATTGTTAACTTTAAGTTTATATATCCTTTGGGACGAATATCTTGCCCATTGAAACCGATCAGAGTGGTCTTACACGGCTTCAGATCATCAGGGTCAAGCTTCATTCGCTTGAACGCGTCCCAAAAGAGGATATCCACCGAACTTCCGGCATCCACGAAGATTTTCTTTACCCGACAGTTTACCACCGTTGCTGTTATCACCAAACCATCATGATGGCTTGGAGCTACGTCCTCGAGATCTTCCTTGGTAAAACAAAGTAAGGAGGGTTCCGGTTTAGAAGAATCATTTTTAAACTCAAGTCAATCCCTGATAAATAGGGCCTCCCTCAAATATTTCTTTCTTTGACTCACCGAATCCCCACCTCCTCCAAAATCCTCGTTGATGACATTGCAGCCATGCTCTGCCATTCTTGGTCGTTTGGGAATCGAAGTTTATCTCTCCCCATGGACGGCGCCAATGTTCTGTTGTAAGAACACAGATGTCTAACCTCAATGGGTTAGTAGATGATTTATATAGGATCAGAAATACTCTCCGGGACATATATGAGTTAACACCGAAAGAAGATAGATGTTCTATGATGTCTATGAGGAAGACACCAAAGAGTTCCTAGCGATCACTGTGCTACACAGTTATGGCTCTTAGCCAAAAGGGGTAGGGTGTGTACATAATGAGACTGAATAGTAAAAGATGATGAAAAGAGGATATGCACATGTGAGGTTAATCTCTCATTTATAGGGATTACCTCTAAATTTTTGGTCCTTTGGAAATACGCGCCTCCAAGCCCTTGTCCCTGCTCTACTATCTGTGCATGTCTGCTCCACTACCTCTTTCTGCTCCACTACCTATACTGTCAGGATTAACGCCTTATTTATAGGGTGATTAGTGTTTTACCTACTTAAGGAAAGCTTCTGCCATGAAGTGTCCTTGTTGGGCCGCATCATATCTGGCCCAATATACGAATCCATAACACCGTTCAATCAATCATAATACTACTTTAACATCTCTCCCCTCTTCCCAATCAATTGCCTAGATGGGTTGATGAGAGGGGAAAAAAAAGATAAGGAGAAGATCCTCTTCCCCCATCTGCTACCTCACTTCCCTTTAATCCGTCCTACCTAAATTATTACCATCTATAAATATAAAATAAAGTTGACTTTTTAAAAAATAATTAAAAATAATAATTAAATTACTTTAAAAATATTTATATTTATTATTTTTTTCTTAAACTATTTTTCTTAATATATGAACTAATATATAATCTAATAATATATAACATATGATATAATTAAGTAACTTATTTAGCTTCTTTAATATATACTACCTTCGGTCCTAATTATAAGACCTAGTTGACTTTTTTTGGAGAGATTAAGGAAGCTAAATAAGTTACTTAATTATTTCATATGTTGTGTTTTCTTAGATTATATATTAGTTTATTGGTCAAACTATTTAGTTTGAAGAAAAAAATAAAAATAAAAATACTCGAAGCTAATTTAATTAGCTTCCTTAATCTCTCCAAAAAAATCAATTAGGTCTTATATTTAGGACATGAGGGAGTAACATATTGTGGGAGTTGATCTTCATCATAAATATAATATAAAACATTGTTTTTATATTTATCAATATTTTCTTAATTTACCCTTATTTATGATGACTCAACGAAAATTAAAGAAGAGTGGGAATGAGAGAATTTAGGAATATGACCGAAGTGTTTTAGAAAATACTTTGTACATGTTATATTAATTAGCTTAACTAACTTTATTAATCTAATCAAATTAAGTAAATATGTCTTATATTAAAGATCAAAGAGAGTTTTGATTATTAACATTTTAAGTCTCCATACGTTTTATAATAATTTGTTAAGGTTAAAATGCATTTTTGCCCTTGAAGTTTTTACCATGGGGCAATTTTGCCCTGAAAATTTTCACCGTGCCCCATGGGGCAATTTTGTCCCAGAAGTTTTTTAAGGAGCAATTTTGCCCCGAAAGTATAAAAAATAGAGCCATTTTTCTCTTACCATTATCTCATTTAATTTCAACCATTAGTTGACTAAATATGTTAAACTGACAGTCCACATGTTATCCACATCATTTTTTATAAGATGCAAATTTGCCTCAAAATTTTTAAATCTAAGTTTGAAAAAAGATAAAGTAGATGACATATAGACTTCAGGTGCAAATTTACACCTTAATAAAAAAAAATGTGGATGACATATAAAAATAATTGTCACTTAGCGTATTTAAATCACTAATGATCAAAATTAACTGGGATAAAGACAAGAACAAAATTGCCCCCCGAAAAAACTTTCAAGACGAAATTGCCCCTTGATGAAAACTTTCAGAACAAAATTACCCATTAACACTAATTTGTTACTCTACTTCATTAAATCAAAATTCATTTCTTGTTTTAACATAAATTGAGACGAGCCTATCGAACTCATGGCTTGATGGTGAAAGTGTTTTCCTTTCATTCTCTCGAATGTGAGTTCGAACAAGGCAACTTCACAAACAAACAAAAATAAATTGAGACGAATGCCGGCCCAATTGAAATTGTTGGCACAAAATATATTCGCGAGGAGTGCTAGGGGTGCGAGTAATCTCGATGTGAACTGACTTTTCCTAAATGAGTGGCAAATGAGGTATCTCATTACAGTTTCTCGAATGCGAGTATGCAAACTAGAATGCAAATAGGAAAAAAATGTAGAAATGTAAACGATTTTCCCAATGAAAGAAATGAAATTGTATTAGGATGATGGGCTAATTACAAAGGAACTAAACAACCTAAATATCAGTTTTGCATGTAAAAAGAATAACGTAAAAATGTAAATAGACGCGAGTGATAAATGCTCGAATAAAGAGAGAGAATACGTTGCGTTTACGATTAATGACTTCTACAGCAACACTATGTTTGGCATCTACTATTTATAGGCGAGGCCAAAGGCTCCTCATATTACACGTTGCTCGATCTTCGATGTCAGCCTGCCATGTTCATGCACTCGTCTCACCTTCTTCATGGTGGTGGGTGATGTATATTGTTTTGGGTTAAGCTGTAAAAATGTATAAGGATTTTTACTCAAAAGGCACCCAGCATCAAATGCTTTTACGAAGTGCAAAAGTACCCATAAATTCTTAAAATGAGTGCAAAAATAACATGACCTTTAAATTTAACTTAACACGTCAATTTTTGTAGTGGATCCTACACTATTTTCATGGAAATACTAAAATGCCCCTAATTAAAAAAAAAAAAAAAAACTTCCCTTTTCTAGGCTTCATATGTGTTCTGGAATTCTTCAATAATCATTCTTCATTTCAAGATTCTTTTAGACCTCATAATCCAATTTTCCCTCTAGAATCACACAGCCACGAGTTTTATGCAATTCACAAACGCCATGAACGCCTCGGAGCTTCAAGTGTGGGACAATGCCGCCTTTGACAATGATGAAGTACCCATAAAATTAAAGCTTCATGGTCGTCGAGTCTTGATCTCATGTTTGAGAACCTTCCAAATCACTGGATTCTGAACGTAGCAAGGAAAATCTGAGCCTTATAACGGTGAATTCCTCTGTTTCTGTCAAATATGTACCTAATGGGCCATTAGTTACTCTATCTTTCGCCCTTGTTGTCATGTCCCCAACGCATCGAGCTATCTGGTACATTTATACCAAGAATTGAAGATGGAACATCACCTAGAGGGGGGTGAATAGTTGATTATAAAATTCTTTCGCTAATAGCTCAAGAACACTTAAAACAGAGACAGAGAGAAGAACAGAAAGACACAAGAGATTATCCTGGTTCGGTCTAACTCTTCGACCTACGTCCAGTCTCCAGAACACCTGAGATTTCCACTATCTTTCATAGACAATTACAATTACACACTGTTCTCGGATGATCCTCTCACTAGAACTCACTCCCCCTTACAAGCTGTAATTGTACATCCACACTTAAAGTTCTACAACCTTAAGATTTTACAAATCAAATAATCAAATAAGTGTTTAGAAACTCCTCACGAGTAGATAAAAGATAAACATTGAAGTACACATAAATATCCGAAGATATTAGCGAAGTTCATGAAACAGTAGATTGCAATAAATTCGAATTGAATGCACAGCGTTTCGGTAGTTGGCGAATTCAATGCTTCCGGTATTTATAGATGTTGCAATTAATGACCGTTGGTGAAGCTTGAAGAAAAACCGTTGAGACTCTTGAATATAGTCGTTAGACAGATGAAGCTTGGTTAATACATTTGTCGTTAATGATCCAGGTGGATTTGTACCGTCACCACATTCTTTCATTCCTTCTGTTTTGCCCGTTACGAAATAGCATTTATTGCAAGATAGGAATAGCAGGAATGTCTTTCGGATGATCAGAGGAATGGTTACTATGATTGCGTCTCGATATGGCAACTGCATTTAATGCGTCTGACACACAAATTGCTTTACAACAATTTGTTGTTAATCCTATGTTAAATCATTTGAAACTCATTTAGCAAACTGATTAAAAGCATTTAAAAATAGTAATGAGTAATAATTTGAAGAATTAAAATCATAATCAGTTGATTTAAATTTTCCGGAGACGGTGATTTGAAAATCAAAGAGATATGACTCTAGTTAAAAAAGAGTGTGCCTCGAGGCATATTGACTGGAGGCAATTTAACTTGACTCGAGGTAGGAATAAATTGGTTGAAAATCATGTTGAAAAGATTTTGCCTTGAGTCAAAATATGATGCCTAGAGTCAAATATGACTTGACTAGAGACAAAAATGATTTTTGCGTTAAAGAGACTTTGTAAGAAATGCCTTGAGTCACCATGATATGCCTTGAGTTATATTGACTAGAGGCAAGTCACTTAAATGACTAGAGGCAAAAGCGAAATCATCGTGATAATGGGTAAAGGAATAATTTGCCTTGAGTCATCATGACTTGAGGTAATAAATATATGACTAGAGGCAATGTCATTTTCCAGAGTTCAAAAACGCACAAGAGATTTTTAACTGGAGGCATGACATAAATGCCTTGAGTCAAGTTGCCTGAGGCAATTATTAAATGACTAGAGGTAAGCTTGAATGACTTGAGGCAAGAATCATATAAAAGACGTTAGTTGTAAAAATGTAAGAAGATTTGCCTTGAGTCATATATTTGATGCCTTGAGTCATGAATAGAATGCCTAGAGTCATAGTGCCTAGAGGCAATTATTAAATAACTAGAGGCAAACACTTTATCAGAGTTTGAAATGGCGCAACGTCTTGACTGGAGGCATAAATAAAATCTCTTGAGTCAAGTTGCCTAGAAGCAATTATTATATGACTAGAGGCATAAAGTGATTTTAGCAAAAACAACGAGATTGCTATTAGTGAATTGATGCTGGAGGTAAAACGAAAATACTCACATGCCTTGAGGCAAATTAGTTGACGCCTTGAGTCAAGTTGCCTAGAGGCAACTATTAGATTACTAGAGGCAAACCATCGGTTTAAGCAAAATTACGAGTTCGCCATTAGATGCCTTGAGTCATTGATGCCTTGAGGTATAAAGAGAATGCCTTGAGTCACATGCCTTGAGGCAATTATTAAGTGACTAGAGGCAATATTCGAAAATTGTTTTATCAAGGAAAAACAACCTAGAGGCATATGAATAACTAACTCGAGGTACCTCTGGCACGAAGAAAAGATTTAAAACATTTGAACTTGATAACTCGAGGCATATATAATATACCTAGAGGCAAACCTTTTCAACACTTATTAACTCCAAGTCAAAACATATTTACCTCGAGGTAGCAAAGAGAAAACATTTGAAATTGTAGCATATAACTCGAGGCATTAATTATTTAACTAGAGGCAAATCAGAAACTTCAAATTTTCATCGAAAATTAAGAATTAATTACATTATAATTGTTATCATCAAAAAATCAAAAATATGAGAACTAACAAGAATCTCATGCAAAAAGGGAAAAATTTCACACATTTTACAAAAAGGGATTACCCCATTTTTGCTTCTATCATAGACAAAGTGCCTCACAATATTGGGCACCGGGTCTTTTAGGAAATGGCCAAGTTTATATTTGCTTTTAAAAAGATCAGTACCATACCTTTTCCAAATCTTGTATCCCTTATTCTTTTTCAAGAAAAGATCTAGTACTTAGCCTTGAATGAGCAAACCATAAAGCCTCAAATGTTTGGAAAACATCATCTAAATCTGATGAGGATATCATTTGAGGAAGGTTCAGGCTAGTCAAGGGCTCCCTCGAGATCAAGGGCATCTCAATCTAGAGCAAATGAAGCTCAGTCTGCTCCACCTCCAGTTCGATCACCTCAGCTTGCCCCTTCTTCTAGTTTACAAGATTTGATCAAGGCAATCTCAGACCTAACAGATGGGAGACTAATAGCTGAAGTAACTAAAGGTCAACATACTCTAGTGGATGCTCAAGATGAGATGATTGCGAAGGTTGACAACCTCAGTGGACACATTGATGATCACACAGCTAGTATCGCCTCTCTCCATGTCATGATGTCGATTATCAATGAGAAGGTGGACAAGATTTTGAAGAATCTGCCCTCAATTGGTGATGGTCCGAGTCTTGGCACTTCTTCACCTATGTCTGCTGGCCCTAGTTTTAGCTTTCCTTCATCCATCCCTTCTCCTATTATTTCATCTCCTATCCCTTCGACTCCTATTTTCACTTTTTCTACACATATCCTCACCACTACACCAGCCACTATCCCAATTCCTCCCTCTCAAACTTCCACAGTCAGGATCTCACCTTCTGGATATACTGCTGACTTGTTTGATGAACAATTTTCCGCATCTGCAACTCATCTTCAACCAGATTCACCTACCTCTCACCACTCTCTTACACCTTTGATTGACCCTCAGCCAGAGGTTCCTGTCTCAACCCTACCTACTGCTCCCTCCTCTGATCCACTCATTTTGAGTGATGACAAAGGGGAGAAGAGAAGTAGTTAGTTGAGCACTTTTGAGCATTTCAGTTTATATTGTTTCTCAACTGCATTATTTTGCACTTCTCATTTTTCAATTGCTATGTTTTATGACCTATCGTCTCTCTGATGTAATTAGTTTCTAAATGAATGAAATGTATGATGCACTTAGTTTTTGAATGAATGAAATGTATGATGCACTTAGTTTTTGAATGAATGAAATTAATGGCATTTGGTCTTTTTACTTCTATTCTTAGCTTTGTTCATTTCTTCTCAAATCCCTTCAATGCTCAAATTTTTTTTAATATTTGACAAATGTTTACATGTGTTGTCATCATCAAAAAGGGGGAGAATGTTACTTCTCTATGTGTTTTGATGATAACTGACAATTGTAAATAAAAATGAAGTTAATGGGTTAAGTCAAAATGTTTTTAACGTGATCATATTTAAACCAGTAACTTGCTATCATACTTGACTCGAGTTTAGAGTTGTAAAACTCGAGTCAATACAAGACAGAGAGCTTTCAAGAGTATTTGAATTTATACTTGTAAACCAGTAACTTGCTGTCATATTTTGTGGACTTAAACTTATTTTCAAAATAGAAGTCCCTAACTCGAGCCTATATCCCTTAACTTGAGCATAGTTTTTGCAACATATTTTCAAATGAATTAGTTGACTCGAGTTAGTCACTTAATGACTCGAGCTGACACGATTTCAAACTTGTTTCAAAATGCTATTTCGAAGCTCATTTCTGAAAGAAAGACTTGACTCGAGTAAACCTTAATTGACTCGAGTCATGCACTTGAGTTAAACGTTTTAACCTCGAGCCTAAGTCATACAGAGACATCTTTATTTAAACTTCAAACTTATTTTCAAAGAAGATGATCCAGTGACTCAAGCCTAAAATGCTTAACTCGAGTCATGCACTCCAATTTGCTTGAATTTGTCTCGAGTGCAAGGTATCCCTGTTTTGATATCACCGTGCCTGTAAATGCTAAATCTTCCAATATGATCTGTATACTTTGTATCATCACTCATTATTGTTTTTAACTATGTTTAATCAATTTGTTAGTGAGTTTCAGATGATCAAATATATGATTAACTGAAGATTATCCAAAAAGCAAGTTATTACGTCAGAAGCATTTAATGATGGTTCATAAAACAAAGCATGGATTTGGCAACTCATTCTCTACAAATTCCAAAAGCATTTATGTTTTCTTTCCCCTTTTGAACGCCAGATCATCCAACAGGATGAACATAAGGAATGTCAACCAACAATGTATGTGAACGAATCAAGCCTCGAGCCATGAACTTTCCAACGCCTAACGGCTATTTATTATTCTCAACGGTTTCATTGAATCTTCCAACGGTCATTAAATGCATTTACTATATATAAGTTGAAGCATTCAATTCGTCCACCAACACAGACAACCAAGAAACAAAAACGCTCAAACGATCAAAGTGCATTTACCGTTTCACTCATCTGTATAATCTTCAGATATTCTAAACTTCAGTGTTTATCTATATGCTCTTTTAGAGAGTTTATCATTGATTATAAATAATTGTAAGAATCTCAAAGTATTGGGACTTTGAGATTGGGTTATCTGATTACAACTTGTAAGGGAGAATAAATCCTAGTGAGAGGGTTACTTTCGAGTACAAAGTGTATAATCGATTGAAGAGATAGAGGAAATCTCAGAGTGTCTGGAGACTAGACGTAGGTCAAGAGTTGAGACCGAACTAGTACAAATCATCTGTGTTAATCTTTCTCTCCCTTTTTGTTATACTTTGTTATTGCACCTATTTCTAGGAGTTTCGAAAAGATTTTTTTAAATCCTCAATTCACCCCCTCTTGATGATATTTTGTTCTACATATTTTTATCGATTAAATGAGGATTTAAGCATTTAGTTGGATTACAATAGGTATTATGAAAGGTTTAATCGGTTAGTTTTGTTAAATCTTGAACTATATGAAATTATGAATTGAAATTTGAGATTTTAAATTAGAGTTGATATGATTTTGATTATGTGGAGGTTTGAAGATTGTTTAATAAATTGGGTTATACTTATAAAAGTTAGTTAGTATTAGGTTCAAAATTGAGGAATAGATAAATTTTCATTTTTCTAGAAAAATTAAAATGAGATTATAGTTTAATTAATTATTTACTATTGTATTAGTGGTTATTTTTGTTAATTCTATTAACGTATAATTATATTTTTTTTAGAGTAGACTTGATTTCTCTCACGGTTAGTTTTGTGTCAAGAATTTGAGGTAACCACTTTCCAATTTATCTTGTATACTTGTTAAGATGATTATAAGCGTATGTTCGTATATTTAAATGATATGAATATGTTATAGTATGTTACCTATGAAAATGTAAATATGTGTGAGATATTTGTTTGAGGGTAAACTTTTTAGTTAAATGGGCATAAATTGCTTATATTGTTATGATTAAACTTTGTATATTGTTATTATGGTAGATTATACATGGTTTCAAATGTTGAAGATAAGTAGAAATTATTGATGTTGTAATTATGATATTGAACTGTATATTGAAGTGTACTGGATTGAGATGAGATAAGTTGTGATAGTAGGAGATTAATTTTATACCACATGGTATAGCCGCCACTTAGCACACAGTGGATGACTTTGACATTTTTAGGGCCTTTGGTATCATCTTTATCCTTTGGCCAGGATTAGGGTCAGCCCTTGGGACAGTGACACCTTTCTATATTCGAGAAAAAGGGAACCATGGCCCGATATAAGTTCTATAGCCTTTGGCCGGGCTACACCTTATCATTGGTGAGCTTGATGCAATCTCGTCAAAGAGATTATATGTAATATTCTTAAAAAAATAATTAAAAAAACGCAAAAAAAAAAAAAATATATATATATATATTATTTGTGTGGCAGGTACACTGCCACCATTTTGGTCAGGTGGCAGCATCCTGCCACTTCACATGGCAGAGAGGTTAATTTTGAAAAAAAAAAATCATTGTTAATAATTCACCACCTTAACTCTCTTATATATAGATATATGTATGTTTAATGGTGAAGTGTGTGATATGAGTTTGAGAGCGTGAGATCCGGAGAAAATAGGAGAGCAAGAGAGAGGAAGAGAAACGGTGAAATAGGAGAGAAAAGAGAAGAGGAGAGAGTCTATTCGTGTTTTTTAAGATACGTTATTTATTTTATAATATCATTTAGGTAGTAAAATTAATTTCGTTTCAATAATTTTTCTTCATGAAAGTTATTCTACGTATTTTTCAATTTCTAATAAGGATAATATAGTATTGATTAGTGAAAATATTAAGATTTGAATATTGGCAAAGTTTTAAGTTTTGATAATAGATGACTGTATATATGAAGAGTATGATTAATAAATAACTTTAATCGGTTTAGATTTGTTAGTTGGGTGTTGTGGGAATTTAAATTTATTTTCTATTTAAAAGAATTTAGGGTTTGTGTCATATAGAATATTTTTAGGGAAAATCCTTTTGAGGGCCCTTTTTGGTGTAAAAATCCCAAAAAAGTCCCTCAAAATCTGACAATACACGAAAAGGCCTAAAGCCTTTTCGTATTTTCAAAATCTTGCGGGAGTTGTTAACAAGGTGATATAGTTGTTAACGGGTAATCGATATAGTTGTTAATGGGAATGCGATATAGTTGTTAATGGGGGGTGATTTAGTTGTTAAAAAATTGTTGTTAATGGGGTGATATAGTTGTTAACTAACAACTATATAGTTGTTAACTAACAACTATATCAGCCAAATTAACAACTCGCGTAAGATTCTGAAAATACCTGAAAAGGCCCCAGGTATTGTCAGATTTTGAGAGCCTTTTTTGGGATTTTTACACCAAAAAGGGCCCTCAAAAGGATTTTCCCATATTTTTACTGATTAAATGAAAATTTAAGCATTTAGTTGGATTACTAGAGGTATTATTTAAGGTTTAATCGGTTAGTTTTACTAAATCTTGAACTATATGAAATTATGAATTGGGATTTGAGATTTTAAATTAGAGATAGATATGATTTTGATTATGTGGAGATTTGGAGATTGTTTAATAAATTGGGTTATACTTATAAAAGTTAGTATTATATTAAAAATTAAGGAATAGATTAATTGTCATTTTTTCCTAGGAAAATTTATGATAATAGTTTAATTATTTATTTATTGTGATATTAGTGGTTATTTTTGTTACTTCTATTAACGTATAATTATATATTTATTTTTAGAGTGGATTGAATTTCTCTCACATTTAGTTTTGTGTCAAGAATTTGAGGTAACCACTTTCCAATTTATCTTGTATACTTTTTGAGGTGATTATAAGCGTATGTTCGTATATTTAAGTGATATACATATGTTATAGTATGTTACCTATGAAAATTTATATATGTATGAGATATTTGTTTAAGGGTAAATTTTTTGTTAAGTGGGAATAAATTGCTTATATTGTTATGATTAAACTGTTTATACTGTTATTATGATAAAGATTATGCATGGTTCTGAATATTGAATGTAAGTATACATTGTTGATATTGAAATTTGTAGCATTGCATTGCACATTGAGGTATACTGGATTGTAATGAGATATGATGGCAGGAGATTTATTTTATACCACGTTGTATAGCCACCACTGAGCGCGCAGTGGATGGCTTTGACATTTTCAGGGCCCTTGGTATCATCCTTATCCTGTGGTCGGGATTAGGGTCAGCCCTTAGGACAGTGACACCTTTCTATATTCGAAGGAAAGGGAACTCATGGTCCGATATAAGTTCTGTAGCCTTTGGCCGGGCTACACCTTATCATTGGTGAGCTTGGTGCAATCTCGTCAAAGAGATTATACCTATTATGTTGTAGCCCATAGGTTCTGTCAACGGTTATAAGGATGGTTGAGGGAGTTACATGTATATTGAATAATTTTGAATTATTAATTGGTTTGGTAAACTACTCAGACTTATTGATATACAAAAGGATAATTGGCCCGCTTAACTATCTTGTAATCATTTCTTGTATACTTGTTAAATTGGATATGTGGTTACTGAGTCCTCGTGACTACCCCGTCATTATTTATTTTTCATGCGAGAATTCAGGCGCTAATACTAAGGAGAAGAAGGCATCTGAGACTTGATCTAAGTTATCAATCTTGTATGTCTCTTTTTGTTACATGAGCATAGTCTGATATATATTGTCGAACTTTAGGTCTTTTTGACACGTTGCATATTTTGATCATTCTGCTGCAAATTGAAACTTATAATTATGAACAGAGCCTGTTGATATAATGTTTAATGTGGAATAATTTATTTTTGACCAGAATTAAATATGTTTAGGTATAAAATAGTTATTTAAATAGTTATTTTGGAAGTGGTTGGATTTTATGCCATCTTCTTTAAGCACTATTTTGATTCATGACTTAGTGTTAGCCAAGAAGAATACTGGTGATTTTGTTAATGTAAATAACAGGGAAGGAATAGGATAAAGATATGGTATACATACTTGTTATAGATACTGTTATGTTGCTTGTTTCTTATAGGTTTTAATTTTCTGGTAAGGGTGTGTTAGGTTGTATGTTTAGGTGTTTGTTGAGTGTTTTTTGGCTTCGGCTATTAGTTGATGTAATACTTGATTTGTTATTAATAAAATTGTTTGTTTTGGCCCCAAAAAAAAAATAGTAATTTTGGAAGGATGTTACATTATATCTATTATATTATAGCTCATGGGTTTTGTCAGTGGTTATAAGGAGGTTATAAGGATGGTTGAAGGAGTTACATGCATATTGAATAATTTTGAACTATTAAATGGTTTGGTAAACTACTCAGACTTATTGATATACGAAGGCATAATTGGCTTATTTAACTATCTTGTAATCATTCCCTGTATACTTGTTAAATTGGATATGTGGTTACTGAGTCCTCGTGACTCACCCCGTCATTGTTTATTTTTAAGGGAGAATTTTGGCGGTGTTACTAAGGGGAAGGCATTCGAGCCTTGATCTGAGTTATCAATCTTATATGTCTCTTTTTGTTACATGAATATAGTCTAATATATATTGTCGAACTTTAGGGTTATTTGACACGTTGCATATTTTGATCATTACGCTACATACTAGAACTTATATTATGAACAGTCTGTTGATATGAAGTTTGATGTGGAATAATTATTGGCCGGACTTAAATATGTTTAGGTATAAAATAATTATTTAAATGGTAATTATAGAAGAATGTTAAGGTTTGACCATTTGGGACAACGGGACATGGAAATGTTCATCCCAATGGGTTTTGCTTGATAGTAGGATTAATACTAAAGATTTTGACCCAGAAAACCTTCACAGTATGGCAACTAGTTCATCTGATGGAACTGCTTGCACCTGGCATCTGAGTGGATTTGGTTGTGATTATATTCAGGCTATATCTCTATGGATTCAATTCAAAATAAGGTTTGTTATTGCTGTGTTTCTAAGGGTAACCATATTCTGTATGCATATAGTGGTGGAGACCATGAAATTGAGAATATTGCAGCCCTGTGATTGGTTAGGACTAAAAGTTTTCCTGCTGCTACAAGTATTGCTACCTTGAAGGAGAGTATTCTTGCTCAGTGGCCAAATGACAGAGAGAATGGTCCAACAAGTTCTTCCAGAAGTGGTTGAGGCTAGAGTGCATTCACAGAACATTTTGTGCCTTCACAAGGAAGTGTGGAAAATGAGGACCAATGATTGCAGAAGCTTATAGATTGAAGCCAGCAAATGGAAATGGAAGAAGATTGTCATGAAGAAATCTTTATATTGTTTTGTGATTAAAAATTGTTCAATTTAATTCACCTTACCTCTTATTTTGTGTTGTTCAAGTTAAACACATTTAAGATAAATAATGTTTAACTTGAGGGGGTGTGTTAGAAGTATGGGGTGATTAGTTGAATAGTTGGTTAAGGTTCTATTATATAAAAGGTCTAGATATTGTGTTTTAGTGCGTGTTGGATGTGGAGTCTTCACCATGTTTAGAGAGGGAGTTAACTTGGTCTCTCTCTAAGAGAGAGTTAACTTGATTTCTCTCCAAGAAGAAGTTAACTTAGTCTCCTTTTAGATTTTAAAGATAACTCAGGTGGGTTACTGTTGCTCTTTATGGTTAATACAATAAGATTCTTCATCTTCTTTCTCCATATTATTTCTTCAATTAATTTGTTGACAGTAACAATCGACGGGGGCTCACAGTGGTTTAGGGATTAAGCCTCTTTTTATAAAAAAAACAAAATAAAGATATTTTGATTGAGGAAGAAAACTTATTTACAACAAAGGACTTAGAGACTGAAGAATAATATTATAAAATTCAGCGCAGATTCATCTCTTGTGTGGAGCTGTCGGTAATTTTTCCCAAATTATATGTGGGACATACTACTCAGCTTAAATATAAGATTGGTTGATTTTTATAAAGGGATTGAAGAAACTAAATAAATTACTCTATAGTATTTATATTTATCCTTTGTTTTTGAAATTAATTTGTGTGACTTATAAACTAATATATAATTCAATAATATACAACATATACTTATTTAACTTCCTTAATCTCTTAAAAAAATATCTGAACATGAGGGAATATTGAATTAGAAAGGAAAAGAATGTGGAGGAAAGTGATTGAGTCATGTGGGTGGCTTCCCCTGCTGGGCGCGTCACCTTCTCCTTGATCTCCAAAAAATTGCAGATGGGTCGGGGCAGATTCGGTATGGAATTTTTGTTGCGGGGGTTTCTGCGACTCTGCAATTCATTTCTAAAACTGCTCTATTAGACACCTATGCATCAACAAATCTCTTAACTGCGTGTTTGTGCCACTTATTATGCCCTTAAATCGCTTCATTTATAATTCCAATTTCATAATCCGCAAAAGCAAATTTACTTCAAATGCATATTCACATCATCATTCGAAGTAGAAATTTCATTATATCGTAATCCGCAAAAACCAATTTACTTCAAATCATTCGAAGTAGTATAAAATTAAAAAAACTTCAAAACTATTACGTAATTTTTGCCAAAAAAATGGATCAACTTTAACCACAATGCTTCGGTGGGATTCGCTCTAATGTTTTATTTTTTATTTGTAGGCCAAATATGGCCAATAAAATACTTCCTCTAAATGAGAGAGAGCAGTTAGGTAGATAAGACGAATAATGAATCTAACGTGTTGAGGAACGAATAGAGAGGTGATGAAGATGAATTGTTAGGGAACTTACTGTAATGTAGAAAGATGGATCTGAGAAAAGTCCAAGTTGGTTGAGCTGTCCAGCACTGCTGCTGCAGAAACCGAGGGCCTCAATTGGGACGCAGGAGGGTGCTTGATGGCAAGTACTCTGCAATTGAAGTTGCTGGCAATACTATTATGGACCGTCGCCAACCTATACCAAATAAATGAATATAAAAACTGCTTTGAGTTGGATTATTTCTCCTATAATTAGTTAATTACATGACCAAAAGTGCAAGCCACAAGACCACTGACAAAGGCACAAACGCCCCTAAATGTCAATAGTAGGTAGTATGTTCGATTTCTGCAAACAACTGAGAACCCATACCCACTACATCATGGTGAAGATTCCTGATAAATATGACGCATTAAGGGAAAGGCTGAACATGGTCATTCACCTTTTTGGCTTAACCAAGGGGATTCATTTTACAGTACATCTCTATCCTATCCAACATGTGTTGTAACATGCTTTTGATTAAATTAATTTCTAAAATGCTTGCATTATTATTATTATTATTCAAAGAGTGGGGCCCCATATTGGCCTCTTTTTTTTTTAATATAGATTAAAGTCTTTAAAAATAGTTTTTCAATTGTTTGGCATTCAAGATAAGGATAAGTGAATAAATACTTTTAGGAATCCAAAAAGAAGAAGGGACGTGCAAGTGCAAGTGCTAGAGTCATGTCTGTGTGACAAATTTCTGAAACTCAAATAGGGGAACGGATACTCTTCCTTTCCAAGAAGAGAACACGGTGGACAACGTTGGAGAAAGGAAAAAAAAAAACACGGTAGACAAATACTTCACTCAAGTAATCGGGTTCCACTAACCCAGGCTATGATCTTACACAGATGATAAAAACTGGTTCCAGAGCAAGTACTTAAAAGATGATAACCCAAAATCAAACCGAACTTCTTCTGGCCAAATAAAGAAGAAGAAAAGAAGATGACCCAATATCCATGATGTAGAAGTTGACCTTTCAATCAGAACCTCTCCGACTTTTCTACTTTTCCCCGTAACAAATCCATAGAACTTCCCCTGATCTTCAACCAAATCAAAATGGCAATGAAGAAGTTTACTCTGAATTTGTCCCCGACACTATAAATTATAAAAATAAATAGGACCCAGATATTGAAAGCAGGTTGCCGTCGTCGTGGTCAATCCATCATACATCACGAATATATTGTGTCTGATAGTACCGGTTGAGTTTAACTCTCATACGCCCCTTGGAACTTAGCTCAAAACTAGGAAATATGCGATATTGTACAAATTGGCATCGGACTTACTTGTAAAGAAAACTACGATCATGAAGCCCAACGACGAGCATGGAAGCTTGAATCTCTCGCACAGTTTCGGCGATCTTGATCCCATCCTGGTCGCCTTCGGTGACAATAATCTCAACCTTTGTCTGTAACACAACCCTAAGATTATGGCACATACCCATTAATTTGCAAAAGCAAAAATCAGTAATCGAAGAGCAATGAAATTAATTATACTAAAAACGGAAGAGGCTTAGCTTACACTGGGGAAGTTATCGCAGATGTGTTGGAAGGAGAGGGCTAACTGGAAGCCCTGGAGACGGAGAAGACGAGCTCTGTTCTTGCTTCTGGATCTTGTGGGAGGGTAGACATGGAGAAGAGTGATTATATCACCGTAGCGAACGATGTTATGAAGAGCCCATCGAAGAGCGATTCTAGCTGCTTCCACGTCTTCTACCACCACCGCTATTTTCCTGGCATCCCCCATTTTCTCAGATTCTCTCTCCTCCAAGCTAAGAGACGATTGATTTTGTATCTTTGTTGAATGAATTAATTAATAGATAAAATGGCGTCGTCGTGTCCAGTCCTCGCTGCCTTTCCTTCAATCCTGATTCCCTGCGAGTTTGACCCAACCCAACCGGCTGCCATAAATTAGCAAAAGAAAGCGAATGTGATTTTGCCCGCCATAATCAATTTCACAGGTTAAGAAATTGTGTCCATACGCACAGACTCCGATTCTTTCCTGGCTTTATGCTTTATGTGCTCCCGGGTAATGCTTGCTTCCTTCGTTGCACACTAAAATTCAATACTCCAGTTACCCCGTAGTTTTTTACTTTTTTTAGCTTTGCCATTTCCTACAACGGAGATATTTGCATTTTTTCCCAAAATTTTTAATAAAAATGTATAAATATATATTTAACGCATAAATGTCTATCAAAATAAATATTGATTTCTATTAGTAGTACAAATTAAACTTCATATTTTAGATAATTTATATATGATTAAACTAAAATAATACTACCTTCCTTTTTCTAAGCAAGAGAGAAACCAAGCATTAGCAAGTGCTTTCAACAACACAAACTACTGTTAATAATCCTGAACAAAAAGCACTAGTATTAAATATCTTAGTTTCAAAACAATTAATTTTAAAGGTGTTGCGAAGAAAATCTTTTCACTTAGAGCCTCGCATTGCGATATTATTGTGCAGTCAACACTTTTGGTTCTTAAAATAAAGGGTTAATACCATTTTTTGTCCTTATAATCTACCTTGATTTTCGTTTTAGTTTCTGATGAAATTTTAAACCCATGGACCTAATCTCTCGACTTTACTCTATTTAAAACCGTTAATTTTTATAATTTGAAAATGACTTGGAACTAGGTTAATGATGTTAAGTTTACCTACGTATCAATAGTGGTTACTGAGCGAGATGAGATGGCAAAATAGTCGATTAACTAATAGTTAATGCAACGCAAATTCTTTTTTATTTGGTGAATTGCAAACTTTTAAGATATAGAAATTGAATGAGTGTATTAGGTGAAACGGACCTTTAGAAAAAACGATAATGGGGTTGCAAAATTGTACTATTGATTATCGTCACACTTCTGAGCTCATTCATAAAGATAGTGCGCAATTTATATTTTGTTTGTTGTTCATCCGTAAGTTATGATCTAGCGCCTTCAAGTGAATAACAAAAGTACAAAATTAATCATATTGGCTGGGATTTTGGCACAAACAAAATCATATGAGCTGGGGGAATCCGTCATTTCTATTTAAGAAAGTGCTTGATTATTTTTTAATTATTTCTTACTTTTATATATCTAAATATGGTCGATAGCGTTGGCCAAAAAAATATTGTCGGTCGCAATGTTAGTTGAACTTATGACTTTTTATATACTTATATATTGTATACTCCCTTTGTGTTGAACTGTACAATTGGCTTCAATTATGGATTTTCTTGCCATTAATTAATTAAAGCATTGAGTCGATCTGGTTACTTGTATAAGGAACTACATAGAGATAATTCATTGAAAAAATGGTCCTCGTATGGAAAAATAATAATAATTGTAGTTAAATATATTGATTAAGTCTAAAAAATTATCAATAAGTTGCTAGTTAAAGTATTAAGCAATCTCACTTCCAAAAAATGTAGGTTCGAATTTCAAAAGAACACTTATTAGAGAGATGAAAACCTCTAAGCTTTGAGAGGTATTACCTCCGGACCTAATGATAGGATTAAGTTTGTAATGTAATTTATGGGGTTTAAACTTCTCATGTTGCATGAGAAGAGAAAGATTCCTACACACATGAAATAGTGGGACCCACATATATATAATGCTAGTTATATATATATATATGGGTCCCACCATTTCATGTGTGTGTGACATGAGAATACATTTCTCCTACAACATGAGAAGAAGTGTTTTTCCCGTAATTTATACTACAAACTTGGTCCTATGATTAGGACCAGAAAGAGTATTAATTAGTCTCCTTTGATCAAGTAATAAAAAAAGAAGAAATTGCCAAGTTTTTGTCCGAAAAAAGAAATCCAGTTTAAAACTACAAGAATTCAGTTGGAAAGGATATTTAAACTCTATTTTTTTTATTACAGATATTTAAACTCTAATTACGTAAACCTTAAAAATTTATTATTTCGAAGCCTATAATATCTAATATTTAGCTTTAATATAAAGAATATTAAAAATTTGTAACTGAGGAAAAAACTTTTAAAAAACATATCGAATTGATTTTTTTACCCTTACTTTGATGCTTTATGAATAAATGATGTTTAAATTATTTTTTATTTCATTTGAATATTTAAAAAATGGTAATCTAATTATTTCGATCTTACCATAGTATAATCACATTGTGAGAATTTATTATTAGTTTTGGAAAATCCAAAAAAAATAAAGCACTTGAACCTCAAAATCCTAAATATGTGATTTAACAACAAAGCGAGTTGTCAATTACTTTATTGCTTTTGTTAATCTCATTATTGTTGTTATTAATATGATTTTGAAGTTAGTGGTATTTTTTTGTCTCTATTCCTAATAGTTTTGGGAACTTAGATTTTATTTTATTTTTATGATGGCGCAAAACACAATAACAAAGATAAGGAAAGGACAAAACTTAAGTCAACTCAACCTGCCTACAGATCTCTTCCTCCTGGCATAGTTGTGGGTAGAGTTGGGAATCAAGGTCGGCTTTTAAAGGGCTAGTCCTTTTAGGTTGGGGTAAGAAAAACATTTATTTTTCAAGGCCCCATGAGCATATGGAAGGGCTAGAAGCCATTTTTCTAAATTTTAACTATTTTTTCTGTGTGTTTTTCTCAAAAAAACTATAATTAGTAAATTACAATAATTAAAGTTAATTTAACAAATAAATGTTGTCAACATTAAGGTATAAACAACGTACATCATGTAACAAACAAATACAAATCACTAAGTCATAATCAAAGGTAAACTATTGTCTAATACTACAATTACTAATAATTAATGAAAATACTTGACAAAATTAAAAATATTTCTTATAAATATGTCTTAAAAAGTGTAAGTAGTTAACAAAATAAACAACACAAGATATAAACTAAAAATAAGTCAAAATATACAATATTAGTAAGAATACTTATGAAACAAGAAATATCTTTTATAAGTTATTAATTTTTAAGATTTTTAATATAAGATGTTCTTATAAAACTTAATTCTAAAAAAGATAATAACAACTAAATATTTGCAACATCATTAACAAAGTATAAAAAATTAATAATATTATTATCATATAAATAATTTTTTAAAAAAAACATATTGGCCTAATAAGCCCTTCCTTTTTAAGTTTCTTGGCGCTTACGGTAAATTTCTTTTAACACGCTTTTTTTTTTTAAGGAAAAAAGCTTAAGCTTGGCCCTTATAAATTCATGGCAAAAGCGAATCATCCCGATATTCTTCGACGCATTTCCTCATTTAACTCGGGTAGGGGTGAGCAAAATCAAACCGAACCAAACTCGATTCAGTTTTTTCGGTTTGGTTAATTCGATTTTCGGTTATTATTTAAGGATTTTTTGATTTTAATTCTATTTTTAAAAAAAAAATGAGTTATAACCGAAATTTCATTGTACACTGCTAAAGTTAGTGTCTCACTTCCCTACCAGCCCAAGCCCCAAAAAAAAAGCCCAAAACCTAACCTAAATAAACCTAAAAAGGAAGGAAGAATGAGATAGCCGATAGTAATCTCAACATCTTTTTTCGCGGCTTTAGGTTCTTCAATCTTCATCATAACATCTTTTTTCTATCATCAACACCAACCCTCTCTTCCTTCATCTTCTCTTCCTCTTCTTCTTATCTTCAGTCCTTCCCTTCTTCATCTTCACTAATCATCGCCATCGATCTTCACTTTTCATCATCAGTTTCAAACATCCACCAGATTTTTAACGCTCCTGTCGCAACGTAAGCATCACCCAATCATCGTGGTTTTCACCTGTCGTTGTCGAGTTTCATATTTTTGTTCAAGATTTGAGCTTCAGATCTATGTTATTGTGTTCGATATTTGAGTTTCAGATCTATGTAGAGTATTACACCGACAATTCAAGGTAAGATCTCAATCTCTCCAGGACGCTGATTATGGCCTAGGTTAGTTACGATAAGGCGACGAATCTCTTGACTATTACCTTCTCTATGTTGTTGTGAGCGAAAATTACAAGCCTTAATTCTTTTTCGATTCTTCTACTTCTTTATGTAGTCGGTCATTCCTTAATCCTTTCATGACTTCCTCTCTTTTAGTTAATTTCGGTTCTAACGGAACCGAAATATTTTAGTTTGGTTCTATTTCGGTTGATGATATAATTTGGTTCGGTTTGGTGTTGCTAAATACCTTGTTTCGGTGTTTCGGTTTTCAATCCTAACTGAACCGAAACACCGATTGCTCACCTAGCTATGGGATAAAGCTTCGGGGCATAAAGTTGACCAATGCTGGCTCCAATTGCAAAGCAATGTTTTGATGGTTTTGATTGGAGAAGTGACTTATTTTCTATTTTATTTTTGCAGAAGTAAGATAGTATAAAATCAAATTGTAAATGTGATTATTTTGTGTAATATGCGAAGCCCGTACTTTTTTTTTTTTTTGCTTAAAAAAAATAACCAAACTTCTCATATGAGAGACTTTCTCTTTATTTCTACTTCTTCAATTATAGCAAATCCTGCCCCCAATTCACTCACATCATACAGGACAAGCAGATTACTAGCCCCACCACCACCGATGCCACCCTCCGCCTCTTCCTCCACGGCTGCCTCCCAAACGGCTGCGACGCCTCTGTCCTCATCTCCTCCACTTCCTTCAACAAAGCTGAGCACGACGCCAATATCAACCTTTCCCTCCCCGGTGACAGCTTTAATGCCTTCGTCCGCACCAAGATCACTCTCGAGCTTGCCTGCCCCAACACTGTTTCCTGCGACGAGTAGAGGAGAGCTGCTGAGATTGTGCTGAGAGGACAATGAAAGAAGAGATAAGGTGTGAGACGCTAGGCCAACGCTCTCCAGAAGCACCAATTTTCAGCTTTTTATCAGATGGAGCTTTTTTTGGGAGAAATCCATTTACTTATAAGCTAACCCAAACACCTCCCAACTGGGCTTTTTTTCCCATTGAGCTTTTTTCCTCCTTCCACTGGGCTTTTTTTTCTCTCCAACGATAACCCAACGCTTACCCAAACAAGTTCTAAATACTAAATAGGCAACACCAGTTGTCTCTCTTAAGATAGCATGCACGACAACCACCCAATCTCTCTTACAGCAACCTGTTTGTCCTGTTATTTGCTGAAATTTTCTAAATTAGCACCATTCCAAATCACTACTTTCACGCCCCAAGTTCATCATATGAAACCACATAACAACTTCCCCTGCAAACTCCACCACAAGCTCCTATGATTGGTTGCTTGCCCCATCAACAACATTATTTAGCTTTGAGAAAAACCAGAAATTTCAGCCCTCAACGCCTTCGTTTCGGTTGAGACTCCACCCCACAACATCCTAGAAAGCTGGGCGGAGTGAGTACTTCCCACTTCTCCTTCGCATGTATGAGGGCAGTGACACAACGGGTGCAACACAGATCACACATGTCATGGTTAGCAAAATCGCATTGAAGCAATTGAGCAACCTCCCCCGAACATTTTTTGAAAGCGGGACATACAAATTTATCATGTTTTCCTCATTTAATTCTATTCTTTTTTTCCTGCACAAAGATACCAAATACTCATCCGATCCTAAATACATGACATAGTTTGTAATGCGATTTGCACTACAAAATATGTTCTATATTTAGCACCGGAGGTAGTATATTGCAATCAAATAAAGTTTAAATGTCTCATAAGTAGAAACTAGAACAACTAAACAAACAAGATGACAAACGAAACTTCAAAAAATAGTAAACAAACTAGAAAATATAAACATTATGATGCAACAAGAACATAAACCAGATGAAAGGAATTTTCCTGAATGCCATACACCAAGACCAGCAGCTATGACGGAGGTCGATATACCCAAACCAAAGGGCAAGGCACTTCAAATGAAGCTTTAGCAATCCACCTGGCTACCAAATCTGCTTCCATAAGAACACATGCAAGGATGGTGTTAGATATGATTAGTTTTAATGATGTCAAATATTAAGAGTAAAAAGTTTACATAATATATTTAACTTCTACATTGACTAACTGCTATATTAAATGTAAATTAAAATATATCAAATTGAATTCTGGAGAATGATCAAGAAGAAAATTTAGAAAGAAGTTATTGAGCTGAATTGATCAAAAGGAAGAAGAAGAAAGAGATTGAAGACATTAGTTAAAAAAGAAAAAAAGTAACAAAATATTTTTGGAGAATAATTAAGAAAAAGAGAAGAGATTAAATAAAGAAGAACTTGCAAAATATGATGAGAATATCAATATTCAAGTTCTTAGATTTGATATTGGAAGTCTCTATGATCAAATGGAAGTTATAATGGCTTAATTCAGAATCAAAATAAGCTACTTTAAGCTTTACCATGAATAATGATTATTTGCTACAGCAACCTCACTCTTGAGCTACATGAACATTACTCGAGTAATGCTATATGAGTGATGCACTGTGCACACAATTACACATGATCCAACTCGAGTGATTATACTATTTCAGCTACTATGTTCTACTCTATTCTTCATTCAGCATGAACAAGGTTCAATAATTTATTCATATCTCTCAAACCACAAATCTGATTGAGGTGAAAATTGTTGCATTTGAAACTAAACTTCAAATTCGACACATAGACACCAAGATCAAGCTTAAAGGAGTTCATATGAGATAGATATGAAATTCAAAAGTTGACACTGGAATTTCTCTTATCAATTCAGAACAGGTTCAGTAATTTGGATGTAACTCACAAAATACACATCCAATTGAAATGAAACTTGTTGCATATGAAACTAGACTCGACCAAAATTTCAAAAACATCAAAATCATGGTCAACGAAGAACAAATGAAGGAGATATGAATTTTGGAATTTCACAGTTGTATAAAGATGTTGCAAGACGTTACTCTAGACTAGCTATTATGAATGTAATCAAAATTTTATAATACAGACAAAGGTTTAGGGTTCGAATCATATTAATATAATAAAATAGATAAATAATTTTAAAAGTAAATAATAAATATAAAGACAATTATTTGTATTTTTATAAAGTGTAATAATTATCTAAAAATTGTAAAATTAAAATAATAATCCTATTTGTTAAAATTATCATATTTATTTTTAAGTTGATATATTTAAGTTTAATATTGTTATATTATCATAATATTTTGATTATTATCTTATAAATTATTCAAATTCTTGTGAAGCATCTCTCCTCGCCGTCTGAAAAGAAGGATTCGGTGAAGAATCAAAAGCACTCACGGCGGGGTCCTCTTTTTCCTTTCTATATATGGATCAAAACAAGAAGATGATCCAAGCAGCAATAATGACGCCTCCTCAAACGTGCTTTATGAATGGGTTACAAAGACGAAGAACAATCCTCGCCAAAGAATAACATCCACCCATGGATGGTCAATATTCGCACCACCAGCCACAACCATCACACAATAGATTCATTCAACAAAATTCATTTAAGAAATAAATCGATTAGGTTGATAAATGGAAGAGCCCAGAGAAGGCCACATCCAATCCATTGACCGGATTTTTATTCTCTATTCGTCCATGCAGCTAGAGAAGGCTTGACCGTGCGGCAGTATAACAACCGTTCTCGTACTATTACCTAACCAAATTAAGATATGCATAGTACTCCTAAGTCCTAATAAGAGACAGAGTGGTTGGGTTACGTGGGGATATATAGTAAATTACTATTAATACAATGAGCTAACTTTTTAATTTATTCAAACCAGTTAACTCATTTGCCAAATCTCGAAAACATGATTTTTCGAAAAATGTGGCTTTTATGTTGATGATAAACGTGAAAAAAACACATCATCACATTTATATGAAATCAAATCACATCATATGCATTACCTATCTAAGCAAAGTTGTTAGGTTAGAAGTGAATTAGACCTGTCCCCAAGTTAACGTCCATTCTCACATGCATGCACCAGAGGTATCATGCTTCTTCCATGCTTGAGCAAAAAGATCCCATTACTTGATGCTCCAAAATAGGTAGTAAAAAGCTACCTTGTATCGTAACTGTCAATTTTATTGAGAAACGGTATGCCGTATCCTTGGATCACCGTACCATTGAAGCTGAAGCTTCTTATTCTCGCCACCTCATCTGTATACTCTGCTTCACCATCTCTCCTGACTATTACTCAGCAGCAGCTTCACTACCATTCTCAAATAGTAGAAGCAACAATGAACTTGTACCCAGACGTCAATGGCTACGCGGTGTTCTTATGGGTCGGAACTCCGACCCAAATCCTCTTAGCTCGGGTCGACACAGCCACTCATTTCACGTGGGCTCAATGCCAGCCTTGTAGCGCCTGCTACCCACAGACCCGCCCTCTGTTTGACAGTAGAGCATCCACCACTCTCCAAGACCTCGACGGCGACTCCCCCACTTGCAGAATCCCTGACACGCGAGATGACTTTTTCTTTTCTCAAGGCTCTTCTTGTCGATTCAACCTCAAATACGCAGAGCATTCTCGATCCTTAGGAAGACTCGTGACCGACAACTTGGCTCTGGTTCATTCCAACACAAGCCTCGAGCAATTCATCATGGGGTGTGCGGATTCTTACGAGGGCTCCTTCAGCGCTCACTTTTCTGCAGTTCTAGGGCTGGGTCGTGGGCCTCTGTCTCTACAGAGCCAGCTTCGTGCGGAGGCGTTTTCTCTTTGCTTATCATCGGAAAAACCCTCTGTTCTGAGCTTCTATGGCGCCTCGCCTCCAAAAGAGCACTATGACAGTAACTCCATGGCTGTTCCTCTGAGCCAGAGGGATCGATATCCTCACTATTATTTTGTGCAGTTTGTGGGTATAGGTGTTGATGGTTTCATGCTGGATATTCCATCCAGGATTTGGGGATATGGGCTGAATTATGATGGTGGGGTTATTGTAGATACAGGGTTGAATCTGATGCGTTTACCTAGCGAAGCGTACAATGTTTTTGGGTCGGAGATTAGAAGGAAGATGAGCAAGTTTAGGCATAGGTTGGCGGGGCCAGAGGGGTTGGAGTTTTGCTACGAAGAAGAACCTCTAAGTGTTTACCTGGAAATAGAGTTCTATTTTGAGAATGGGTCGGTCGAAGGTGAGAATTTTGTTACGTTGAAGCTGAGTGATGAACAGATAGTCTTAAAGCCAGAAAAAGGGGTTGTTTGCTTGGCGTTTAGAGAAGGAAACGATCCGGCCTTAACGGTCATTGGGAACACTCAATTGCTGGGGACACTACTGACATACGATCTGGCCAACGATCTCGCAATTTTCACACCTAGAAAATGCTAGATGACAATGATGCTATTCGCGTGCGCGCCCCTGTGGGTTTATGGATTACACAAACAGAACAGAGTTACCGAACAAGAACATCCCACGCTTTCAGTTATTGCTTTAAGTTAACTCATTATAATGGAACCAAACCCTGCATATCGAACTTGAGAAACAGAGCTGATTTATCTAGCCTCTTGATATCAAAATAGAGCAAATAGTAGAAGTCCCTTCTTTCATTTTCTCGTGAACTCCCGAGTTCTCCTGGCAATGATATGCTCATCTTCACTAATATTCTGGGCCTGCATGTTTGTTAAGAATCTCTGTAGCAAACAGAGGACGTTCATCCGCTTCCTTTCTTTTAACACTGAAAAAAACAATTAATCGACCATTGCATATGTGCTCGGATAAGAACTAATATTCTCTTGTTTACCTGCGACCCAGTTATATTTTGCACCACATATGCTGGTTCCCCCAAAAATAATGTACGTTTGTTTTACTCGGGCCCAAGTATCCATACACCAATTCTTATATCTTTGTTTAACAAAACAGGTGAAATTGATGGCCGCAGAATTTGATGTCTTAGAGTAAGATATTTTTTTATGACTATCTAATTAAATCATATTTAAAGCATTGTCGCACTTCACCCAAATATATATATATATATATATATATATATATATATATATATATATATATATATATATATATATATATATATATATATATATTTTACAAATATTCAAACTCGGCACCTTGTATTTAAGCTGCAAGAATGCTTTTAACTGACACCTATGGATAAGAATAAGATGTTATAATGAGTGCTCAACTAGCGCTTGACTCCGAGAAACTTCTTTATAGCTGGACAAGCCCCTGACTAGTGTTCAACTTCTTGTTTTTTTTTTGGGTTCAATTTCTTGTATTAGCTAAATACTTTAATGAGAGAAATTTTCAGTTTAGTCAGACGACCTAGTCTGGAAAAAATGGTACACCAAGTCATACACATTCAAATTGAAGTTACTTTCTTTCAAGGAACATGAATTTACCATTCCTCCAAAGATAACTAAAATAATAGCACTATGGGTTAAAATGATGGCATCCAGCTAACGACCACCAAGGTCGCCATCTAGATTACTCGAATTATATAGAAAAGGAAGTACAAAATCATCCAGATAACACGAATTTGCTTCGCTGGTGTTATGTATCTAAGTCCATTCATTCCTTCCCAATTCTGGGGGGCCCGAATTTTCCATTGATGTCAGTAATAGCCAATATTTTTCACCTGATTCTGTGACCGCTCTCCTGCATCACCTTGACCCAAATATACAAGTCGACCTGCATTGAACATAGTTTGTTTTTTCATCAAAAGCATTTGTAAGAAATTAAATGACTTATTGTGCATTGAATAAACTAAAAATTAAAATAAATAATTTTTGTGCATATATATAACACGCTTGTTTCGAGATTAGAGTTAAAATAACAGAAAAATATACGTTGCCTATCTCGCAATGTGTGATGAAAACAGAATCTGTTTCCCTCAGCTCAATGAAACAGGTCATTTGATATATTATCCTCCATACCCTTCTAATGTTATTTTGATACGTTCACCGTTCATCAATCTGAAACTACCAAAAACCATCAATTTTCTATGATCTATGCAACCTTCGCCTCTAGTTGCAATTTCCGAAAGAGAATCCATCCTTCAATCAGAGTACCTCGGTAGAATCAAATATCACAAGTATATCTAACAACTCAAGTAATCTAATTTCTTCAATTTTGAAAGTAACAGAGCAGCATATATGAATATGAAAACGACCATAATCTAACTTCTTCAACTCGATTAGTTTGATGGACAAAAGTAATATAGACCACCGCAATATGGACGTTAATGAGATCTCCAATTCCCTACTTAATGAATTAACTTCTCAAAAGAAATGCAACAAACCTAACATCATCAATAAAACCCCATGTTACTTTGGCCTGAAAATAAAATCTAGTGTTCGACAAATACAAAAATCACTCCCAAACCTATCTCCCATAGCCATTAACAATCTCCATTATAAACCTTAAAGTCTGATTTCCCAGCATTTCATGTGCAAAGTACCAAATCATGGCGGAATTATCTTATCACATTCATCCAGCCAAACAGTAGCATAAATAAAAGGAAAGCACATCTTTTAGTCGTCAAAGTTTCACCCAATACACAATTTAGCACTTGTCTTTTAATTAATATTAACTCTGGTCCCTACAGTTTCAAAATGCCAAATAAATAGTCCTTATGCTTTGAATATGTTCAAAAAAACATAAACTAAATGATTTCAAAACATTAACTAAATACAATCCCGAGGTTAGTATCAATATGAGAAGAAATAGTCAACAAAAGAACACTGCACCCTAGGTGAAATTTTATTTCATGTTCATAGGATGTTCAAAGCACAATGACCATTTCTTTTGATGTTTAAAAACCATAGGGACCATATTAACACTAATTAAAACACACACCAAATCTCAAATTAGATGCAAATATGGAATTGAGGACGGAAACTTCCATTTTCCCTAAATAATAAGATTGCTTTCTTTAATAACTCTCCTCAGATCCTCTGGAATTGATTGTTATTTTGTTGTCTAATAAAATTGAATTTTATGGGCTTTTTGGTGCATTAAAAGGAGATAATGTATTTATTTCCTCTACTTATTCAACTTCAAAAAGATTCTCCCTCCCTCTTATTAGGCCTCTAATTTATAACAATTTCAAATCTAATGTTTGTGTGTATGAGTTTGAGAGAGAAATGAGGATCAAGCAGAGATGCTAAATAAAAAATTACTGGTTAGGTTGGGAGCGGGAGGACTAAATTGTCATCAACTGGTGTAGACGGATTTATTAAATGAAAAAAATATAAGAATTTTAATATAACTTCATCAGTTTTTAAAAATGGAAGATGGCCTGTATTATTGAGTAACATTCTTGGTCTCTTAGCTATACCTACTTGCAGCTAACTTCTCATGAAAAAAATTAGGTAAACCTTTACAAGAATAAAAAATATTAAAAAGAATTATAAAAGGCACCATGACCTACGGTTTATTACTAGGAATCAAAGGAAAAAAGACACTCAAATATAGAATGAATTTGCTGATAAGCATTGGGATCATCTAAAGAAAGTACCTTCAAGTTAGCACTTCAATTATAATGCAATTGAAACACACAAACACATGCACATGGAATGAACAGTAAGTTACCATTTCGACGAATCGCAATTTCTCTAATTCGACGAACAAGACCAGTAATTGGATCAGTGAAAACTTTAGTTTCCAGATTTCCCTCCACATATAATATCGAACTGCAATAAGCAATGCATCAATCATTATCTTCAACATCTATTGCAAATAATGCTGAAAGAGATTAAGGTAGCAAAACAAATCAGCTCCACCAAGCAACAAAGTCATTCATTAAAGAAAGCAAAAACATTGAGATGCAAGACAGTATAGAAAAACATAATCTTATAACAACTCAACAACGTTTTTCCCACAAAAGAAAGCCAATAGCACAGTCAAATTAATTAAATTTCACCTATTATACCAAAATGAGCAGAAAATGTTCTTTTTAGCCAGGAATCAAATAATTCCTCTCCTTCCTTTCAGTTTCCTCGATGTAGGATGTCTTCCATTAGTCCATAAGGCATCTAAGTATTATCTCAAAGCAGTAAGGTAATCAAACCAAGAAAACAAAATGTGCATTGAAGTTGGATATTGATAGCAAAATTTAATTTCAAGAATGCAGTCAATCTGCATGTTTAGCTTCATCATATAACTGAAAGTGAATTTCTACTTGAGTCAATAACACAAATGTTATAGCACACTCACAATCCACTATTGTAATAACCAGCTACAATAGCTAGTGTCATGATACGAGATGCCATGGAAGAAAACCTATCTTATAACTAATTCATGCTGATGATAGTGTCATGGTCTAGCATCTTTGTTTCCTTAATATTGTCAAGCAGAAGGAAAAATAAAAGGAAAACACTGAACAGAGTTGCAATTCATAAGTTGAAATTCCTGTACTATCCACAACAAATGTCGAAACATACTTATAATATATCAAAAAGGACTATAAATAGGGTACTAAAACTTATGCAGACGTTGACTAACACTAGTTGAAGAATTTTCCTTTATAAGAAATTAACCAGAAAATTTACTTCGAGATTCAAAAAGTACCAAAATACCATGCCTTCTTTTAGCAACTCTAGTACTCTACATAAATGACCAAACTCGATTTCCTCATAAGTCAACAAATGGCAGATCAGTAAAAGCTATAATTTTCCCTCGTGAAAATAATCTATACCTTGATCCTCGCCTGCATATAAACTATATTGCAAACTTCTTCTCAAAATGTTAAGAAGCAGCCAGCTAGAAGAGTCACAGAATAAGAGAAATGTGATACTACTTATATACTGCACATGTTCATCCATTAAAGATTTCCCTGTGAAATTGCCATTTACTGACTCTCATTTAACAAAATTTAACATTGCATTGCCTAATGATTAAGATTATAGCCGAAAATTTTGATAAATTCATTTCACAAACCAACGAAACTTTCGTTCAAATGATGCAAGAGCATGTACTCCTTCAAGTTAATCCAGGAGGGTATCTCGGGATTCTTGTATAAACCTTGGAACAACATGTTTCATGACGATATCTCCCAGTTTCTGAGGATAGATCGAAACCCGATGCCACTGGACAGAACAACGGTTCGCAAACTCCCTGGGATCCTCATTATCCAAGGGCCTTCGGTTATTGCGAATCCCACCAGTTCCCATCGATAGCAGAGTCACCACAGTGCCACTTTTTAGCTTCTTCTGCAGTGGAGGCTGCCCTACCATCCCCACCAATATAGCCTACACATACAAAGCTCACAATGAGAGCTCAACCCATCAAAACACACAATTGAAACACGAAAAAACAACTAAAAAATTCAAATGGCATCAAAATACCTTATAGATGCCAGCGTCAAGGCCATTCTCGAGAGGCCGATCATAGACAACCCTTTGATTGTTGGAGTCCGGTGACAATGAGTCGGGTGAAGAAGAATGGGTAGAGGGTGCGTCGATGTCCGAGTTAAGGGGTAGCTCTACCAAATTGAAATCGTCTTGGTGGTCAGAGGAGAGATCGTTGGTACAGAAATGTTGTGAAAGATGAAAAGGGGTTCTGGGGATCGAAAGCAACGAGCGGTAGAGTCTCCTTGAGAGGAAGGTAACGGAGTTAGACATTTCCTGCGGTTCTTGTGAAAGGAAGAATGTAATCTCAACTTCGTAGATCGTTGCAGCCTAAACCTTAAACCCTAGAGACCAAGGAAAAACCCCACGACATTTTTTTTTCCTTTATCTTTTTTAGTTAACACGTGTAATTTCCTGATTTTTTAACTAATAAAATAAAACATTTATTTTTATTTCTTCATTTTAATTATTTCTGCCTCACCTACCAAATTTTAACACATTAACTGTCAAACTCCGCCATGTCATCACCAAGCATAGAACAGTCAACGCACTCCAACTTTAACAGAATTATCATATTAGCTGTCTTAAGTGTAAAAACATTATTACTCCTTCGGTCTTAATTATAAAATTTAGTTGATTTTTTTGAGAAATTAAGGAAACTAATTAAATTCTTTAGAGTGTTTTTATTTTTATTTTTTTCTCCGAACTAATTAATTTGACTAATAAACTAATATATAATCTAAGGATACAAAACATATAAAATGATTAAGAATTTATTTAGTTTCTTTAATCTCTCAAAAAAAAAAAGTTAGCTATATCTTATAATTAGAATTGGAGGTAGTACTATTTTTACATCTTCTCCCTGATATAAATCACATATGCCAAGAAGAGTGAAAAATTGAATTAGTGGATATAATTTTTCATAGTGCAAGTATTTTGAACAAATAAATTAAATGTCAACGCATAATCCTATGTGTGTGGTGATAAGGATGGTAGAAAGTGCATCTTTGGTATGATTTTTGGAGAGTCCAACTTGTGCATGGTTTAAATCGGATTTATGGAAAAATGCATGTTTGGTTGAGAAATTATTACAATTGGATTTATGGACCAAAAGTAACTTATTACTTATTTGAAAAGTTACTTTGGGGAGCTTTTATTTCAATCGGACTTATGGACCAAGATCATGAGGTATTTTTAATACCGTTCATTATCCTAAAGTATATTTTTACTACCATTCAATACCCTAAAAAATATTTTAGGATACTGATTAGTACTAAAATTGATTTTCAAGAGCATGAAATATTTCTTTTAGTACCTTTCAATATATTTTTAGTACTCCCTTAGGTCCTAATTGTAGGACATATTTAACCATTTTGAAGAGATTAAGAAGAGGAGTTAAATTAGTTAATTTTATTCATTTTCCTAAAATGCTCTTATATAAATTTAAAATGACATAAGTAAAAGTGAATCAATAACCCCTACCACATACCTCTCCGATCTAGAAATTTCTTTTCTACACGCTTTCTAATTAAAATAAGGGTTAAGGTGCAGATTTGCCAACGAACTATTACCCGAAGAGCATCTGGCACAAAAAACAATTGAGGGTACCAAAATTACCAATAAACAATTAAAAAGTGAAAAAAAAAGTACCAAATAACTATTTAAAAAAACAACTATCACAATTACGTTAAAATAAAAGGTACTAGCGTAGGACGGTGGCGGAGATGCTGGAGAAAAGAGCTGTTAAGTCTTCTTGTTGGATAAGACAAACACCAATAGAGATGAGACCCATACGAGCAGGCGCTGTGTCAGCGGCGGCTGCTCATGTGGCATCGGAGGGATGAAATCAGGGTGCAAAGTGCGTCCGGTCGAAAGCTGTGGACTGCTGGATTTGGTTTTGGTGATTCTCGCCCTAAAGCTGCATACGGACCTTGATGAATTCAAGAGGGTGAGTGGAACACTCAGCAACAATGGAAGCTTTGGAGACCCCGACGTCGTTGACACTATGATAGTCAATGGAAGACGGAGACACCAAGACAGTGACGGGGTAATAGTTCGTTGGTCAATTTGCACCTTAATTGTGTTTTTTTTTTCTTTTTAATTGTTGATTGGTAATTTTGGTACCCTTAATTGTTTTTTGTGCCAGATGCTTCTCGGATAATAGTTTGTTGGTAAATCTGCATTTTAACCCTTAAAAAAATGGTCTTGCTATATATATACATACACACACATATATATATGTGTATGTGCGCGCACACACACATATTGACAAATACACACAAAGATATACATATATGTACACACATATATATACACAGATATACATATATGTATAAAAAAACACACACACACACACACGATATATATATATATATATATATATATATATATATCTGTGTGTGTGTCTCTATATATATATATTGACAAATTAATGTCAACTGATCAATAATAAATTAAAATTCAACAATTTAAAAGTTTTGAAGAGTCTATCCATCCACATACATATACTCACAAAAAACCAAATACACTTAAAAGAATAAAATAAGGGTATTTTAGAAAGAAAATGACAAAAATTAAAATGTTATCCTATAATTAAGACCAAAACCAACTTTCAATTGTTGTCTTATAATTAGGACCAGAGGGAGTACCATTTAGTACCCTAAAAAATATTTTAGGATACTGACTGATACTGAAAGCAAATCCAGTTTCGGTGAAACTCAGCAAACAGTTGATTGGAAATCAAGAAAAACAAGTTGAACAACTTGAATACAAAGTCTGGGTTAATCAACCAATACATCCCGGCAGTTAAGAGATCTGAACTACTGGGCTGGGGGCAATTGTTATGAACTCGCGTATTGGGCCCAGTTGTTATGTGGTCCAGCAAGGACACTTTATGGCAGGGTCCCTTCATAAATAGGTAAAACATTAATTACCCTATAATCAAGGCTATAATCACGGACAGTACAGGTAGTGGAGTAGAGACACGTACATGTAATGGAGTAGAGACACGTACATGTAGTGGAGCAGAGACTCGGGCATGGAGGCGCACAAAGCCTAAGGACCGAAACCCTAGAGGTAATCTTTATAAATATAAGGTTAACCTCACATGTGCATATTCTCGATTCATCCTATTTACTATTCAATCTCACTGTGCACACACCCCACCCCCTTTTGGCTAAACGCCATACTCATGTTGTACCGTGATTATCTGATATTCTTCGATGTCTTCCTCATAGACATCCTAGAACAATCATATTCTCTTTGGTATTTGTTCACACACACACACATATATATATATATATTCCGGAAAGTACTCTTGATCCTATATAGATAATCCACTAGTCCATTGAGGCTAGACATCTGTATTCATTTTTACAACCCCATATTTTAGTTAACTTGAAGTACTGAATTAACTAATTTTTGCTAAATTTACTCTGCGATGTGGTTGAAGGGCTCAAGGGCTCATGCGGGGGACCTACAGAAAATTGTGAAGCTGTTGGCTATTGGTCCGATAACAAAGGAAGAGGTGGAAGATAAAAGCGTAGCGTTGTTTGCTTTTCTTATCCACTAAATCTGTTTCAGAATCTATTTCCCATCACATTTCTCCTTCCTGTTAATCCTTTACGACATGGAAAAGCAGTGACTCAACTCAGAGAATCCATTACCCAGCAATGTTACAAAGGCTTCACAAAGCCCTCCGATCTTCTCAACCTCTCAACGTTCCTTCTCCGACACTCTCGCCATCGTCTCCTTCACAACTCCACCTACCGCCCACCACACTATCGCGTCGACAGCTTACGGTTTGCAGCAACTCTTGCTTGCTCCTTCTTCTGGGTGCTCATGCACTGCCTCTTCCTCCATCTCTAAGAGCTCAAGAAAGTGACCGCACTCCAGAGAATTCGACCCTCAATGCTAATGGCTGCACCGACAGAAAACCCACCAAGACCGTGTTCTTTGACATCTCCATTGACGGTGAGCCCGCTGGTCGCATTACCATGGGCCTTTATGAAGATGATGTCCCCATTGGGGTCGATAGGTAATCATAATGTTGTCTAGTCGTAAAAGCTTTCGCATATCCAAAATCCCCAATAACAAACACATGAAGTTTGCCCGTATTGATTATGTTAAAGAACTACATCTACAGGTTCAGTAAGATTGTGAGCGGAGCGGCGGGCATTAGCTACAGAAGAAAAGAGTTTATCAAAATCATGCCCAACTACGTGCAACACGGCGGACTTAGATCCTATGGGGTGGATGACGAACTTGCAAAGAGGACAGGAAGCAATTTGGGAACGGAGAGTCTTGTGGAAGAGTGGGAGAGAACATACGAGGGATGTCCTGGCACAAAGAACTTGGCTGGAAGCGTAGGCATTATTGTGAGAGATCCATCAAAACCCCCTCCAAAGCTGAAGCTGGTTGCAAGAAAAGGGAAGCTGGAAATTGATCAGGAGGAGGTTGGAGTTGAACCCAACGGGACTGAGTTTGTGATTGCCACAAAAGATTCTCCGGAATTGGATGCATCCACTCTTGTCATTGGAAGAGTGTTGGAAGGAATGGAGGTTGTAAAGAGGATTGCGCAGGTGAAAACTGTACAGGAGAATACCGCTTCTCCATATTTTAGGTGAGTTCTGCATCTCTTGAATCTGTCATGGGCGGCTTCTTGGTGTTGTGTTTCTTCTTTCACATCACAATTTAGCGCTAAATGGCCGCGATTTTCAAAGAGACTCCCTTGTGGGAGAAGGGAAAATCTAACAACGAGCAACAGAAAAGCTTTAATCATGAGACATCTTACCGTATTCATGCATATCCAAGTGGCATGAAGGCTGATAAGGGACTGTAATTATTATACTCTCACAATAATGATTTTACATTTAAACCACAAGTGCTAACGAAGGCTTACGGCTAGTTTTAGTATGTGCTTGCTTCCAATCTAAAGGTATGATATATTATTAATCAAATTATGATATTGCAGGGTAGCAAAACTAATAGGAGACAAGAGGGCTGTTGTAGCAGAAAGAGGATTCAACCGCCCTTATTCAAAAGTTTTGGTTACAAACTGTGGTGTATTGGGGTGACAACAAGTAATATTCACTCTCCTTCTCTGCTTTACTTCCTTTGTGTTAGATCACATCCCATACCAAACTCCATTATTATACTGTCAACTGTTGACGTCTGATAAATACTATGTAATGCCTG
Source organism: Acacia melanoxylon (assembly GCA_019022615.1). Lineage (NCBI taxonomy): Eukaryota > Viridiplantae > Streptophyta > Magnoliopsida > Fabales > Fabaceae > Acacia > Acacia melanoxylon. Next base: position 660,440 of record JAFJYJ010000132.1, on the reverse strand, counting down.
CTGTTCTGGTTGCAAAATGCAAATGAGGGGGAAATAAAATTACAGATCTACCCCAAAGGCCCTGCAGTCTTGAATCTTAGCGTAACAAAGTGTTTGCTTTTGCTTGGAGGAATTGATAAAATATAGAAGAAAGAAAGGAAAAACAGCATGAAAAACTGACAACAGTAGTGTAACTGAACCAATAGGATCATCCACCTGCATCCACGGTGCACAGTAAGAACCTAAAACTCTCCAGGTGAAAATTCCACAGGCAATAGGACATGTCAACACATTCAGTGCACAACTACAAAGGCAGTTTCAGGCTACTTTCTCCAATATTGACAGACAAATGTAACATAAGGAAGCTTAGATAATTTAATTTTAGGATTAAATTATAACCAAACCTTCATGGTGTCTGTGTTGATTTAATATTTTAAATTTTAATAGTATCAGCGTCACCTACTATGACAATAACAAAAACACCAACAAATTTATCCCCAGGTTCTTGTTGAACATATTACACCCATATATGTGACATTGAGGTCATTCGATTATCAAGAATGGGCTTGCTCGAGGAATAGGCTGTACTGTGTTCAAATATAGTAAAGTGATTCCAAGAATTTTTGTCGACCATACTGCCATCCACCAGATTACAAGGGCATATACTAGTCTAGTTTCCATTCTAACCGTCCAGTTATTATGCACAAACTTGATTTGCCAGAAGTGCCTTAAGAATGCATGTGGATGATGGAAATCTGCTTGGTGAAGGATCCGAACAATTTTTAGAAAGCATATATCTCTGTTACCAACCTGGTTCCTCTTCACTCATAGAAGCAATCCAGGGACAGAAGTGCCTGTGCTACCTGATTGGATCCAACTGCATTGGCTTATTATATGGTATATGTCTAAGATATTTTCCTGGAAAAAGGGGATTTTTTGAATTGCTGGTTCTTCTCGTCAAACAATTGATTATGACAATCAACTATACCTAATCATTCCATGGATTGGCAAAACTATCAGTATTTTAGATCAAAAAATTGCGTGACATGCAGAAATAAATGAATAAGAAAACAATACAGGACTAAATTAGTAAAAGAGCAGGTGACTGTAACACAAAAGAAGCATGAAGAATAACATAGAGTTAGTCTAGCGGTGTAAGGCTCTACTAGATTCCTCTGGGGTCTCAAGCTTGAGTCTCAAAGAAGTCACTTGTGTTGGGAGGGAAAACTATGAATCCCTAACCGGATACCAGATAATAATATCAAAAAAAGAAGAAGCATGAAGACAACAATCCATTCTTAATTCTAAGGTAACGATCAAACATCAAGGAACTATCAAATATTGTGCTTACCTACTATGCACGTATTTTGCACTTTCAATATTCATATGATTCTTTCCTCAGACCCTATCTGGTGGGAATCTTGTGTACTAAGCCGTCCTTTTATTAGCATTCAAAACATATTGATTTGATTCATACATGCAACTAACTATATTATGTACGGATCAAGGTTTCTAACCACATAAACCTGTAGGATTTTGAGCCCGCAAAACTTTCGAACACCATTAGCCATCATTTAAAGGGGAAAAATTAAAGAAATGGCAAGACAAAGGTATTTCCAGGACAATAAACCAGATAGGGCAAAGTTACTTATATATATGTACATATATCATATTTGTCTTTTGGTGATAAAAACCATTCCAAACCAATATTTGTATTGAAGAAATATTTACTTTATTTTATTAGAGGACCTTTGCTGATTTGAGGGATATTAGGTGCTTAATTAGAGGGATTTGTGATGCTAAATTTTGCTGTTCATTGTGTATATGTTTTGTTATTCTATCTTGTCCATACACAAAGAAAACATTTGGACACATTGAGTTATCACCCACATGGTATCAGAGTGAGACTGAAAATCAAATCACACTTGACCAAACATGGGGAACTCATTAGAGAGTAGATCAACGGCAACCAGGGAGTCAAACCTTGCTCCAGTAGAGACACTCCTATCCATGGTAGGTTCTGGCACAGAAAGATTCTCCTTCAAACTCTCTATCGAAAAGATCAAAATTGGGAGTGAGATCGGGCAATCAAACTCGAGCCATCATGGCTGGCCAACTTGATGATTTAGTGGTTAGAATGATGCACAAGTATTAGAGATTAAAACACAAGTTCGGCAGATGAAAAAAAAATGACAGGGAGGTGAAAAACTAATATGTGGAAATGATGTCCCTCTAGCAGGAGCTTCAAATCACTGTGAAGATGAATGGAAATGCCTTGAAGACTGAGTTTTCTTTGGAAACGGGATTGGAAAAGTGATAGAGTACCGGTTTAGCGGGAGATAATAGAAGTTGCGGAGAGTTTAGAGATTTTAGGAATTAATATTTAATTATTTTATTAATTAATATTTAATTATATCTTTTTATTAAATTATCTTATTAGATATTATCTTTTATTATTATCTTTAGGAATTAGGAAATAAGAGGAATATCTTATTAGTTAAGATTTAGTTGTTAGGATTTATGATTATTAGTTATCTAAATCTTAGATTTAGATATATTTTTTAGATTCCGTATTTGAATTTTGAATAGAGTCTATTCTCTGTAAATCCTTATAAATAGGCCTAGTGCATCATCAATAAAGTGTCGAATATTTTAGAAAGAAATTGGTACGAGAGATTCTCCTTGGACTTTAATAGTCCGATGAGTTACAGATTCTGGCTCATCTACTATTAAGGATGTGGGCTGATTTAGAGAAGAGGCGAGATTCTTGCCTACTCTCTATCTCAGAGAGGTTGTTCTTAGAGAGCTAGTGAGATACTTGCTTCTCTTTAAAAACAGAGAAAAATATTATTTCCAGAGTTCTCTTTACATTCTCATTCTCATTTAACCTTCACATCAGTATTATAATCAGTATCTCATCAAAAAGTGAGGTTAGACGTGAAGAAGCAAGGCAAAAGGCTAAGCAGAAGGAGACAATGCCAGTTTAAAGGAAAAATATTATTTCCAGAGTTCTCTTTACATTCTCATTTAACCTTCACATCAGTACTATAATCAGTATCTCATCAAAAAGTGAGGTTAGAAATCAGTATCTCATCAAAAAGTGAGGTTAGACGTGAAGAAGCAAGGCAAAAGGCTAAGCAGAAGGAGACAATGCCAATGTTCCTGATGCTTTAACAATCCTGGGTATGAACATTGAAAAGAAAACAAGATACTTGTTGGGAAATACACTAGAAATCTATTGATCAGAAGCCACAAAAGAGTGCAAAGAATCGTGGGTATCAAGCTACTATTGAGACCCAACCAGAGAAGCATATAGAAGATGGCCATGAGGCTGTAAACGACACTTCCACTAATCGATTGGGAAAGATTTTATAAATGCTATCTGTTCTGCAATAATCTGGTTAGTCACAAACAATGTTGTCACAGAATCAAAGGCCCCAAAGGTAACTTGCTTCATCCTATAAAAACCTCCAATAAAATAGTACCTTCTGGATTATTTATTCTGAAGCCTCTGAACATAGAACTTGTTCCGTTGTTTACTTTATAAATTCGTCCTTGGAATTTGAAAGTTAAGGTTGCATATGAAACTTTGATTCTAAGGCTTCTGTGTGTTTTGGCGGTGGCAATGGGTTGGCTCTCATCAGTTTCCTTCACTGACCGCCACACTTTCTACGTTGGGTATACTTATTAAAAGGCAAGTCTGAAGTTCCATCTACGTTCATCAATTTACACGCTATGATTCAAAGCCAATTTAATACTAATATCCAGATTTTGCATATTAATACTGGTACTAAATTTTTCAACATGTTGGGATCTTTACTTAGAACTATTATGGCATTATACACCAAAGCTCTTGTAACAATGGATGTGTAGTTACGTACAAATTTGGTGAATCTATGCAAAAAAACAGAGATAACATGTCACAGGTTGACATTCATATTGTGAGATGACATGGAAATATTAATGTGGGTGCGGACAGTGGTCGGTTGGCCGTCTAGTGGTAAGAATGGTCAAAGTGGTAAACAGGCGTTTGAATAATTTCACAATTTGAACAAATGAATATTAGTCTACAGCAACAACTAACAACTCAATTTTTCTTTTTGGTATCCCACCTGATTTACCAGAACCTTCGGTTTCGACTAATCCGGATTTTACCCCGCGTCGGGCCCATGATCATGGGGGAAGAACTCCCAACACCATTTTCACACCTCGAACCGAGGACAACTAACAACTCAGTTTATTTCTTTAGTAATAATACTTTTCACTTGGGCTCTGTAACTTTCCCTTTTATGTTCATTTGGGGTCATAGAAATCATGGCAAGGAAATAAAGGTAGTTGTTGTAGGAATAAAAAAGGCCTCTTTATCTTCCAGTTGCACGGCCTCACAGCACGAGTTTAAAGGGTAAAGGTGCAAAAATACACATGTACTTTACTCTCAGAAGCGTCTAACATTATATGTTTTTTTTAGGTACAAAAATACCCATGTGGTTATAGTTTTGGAGCAAAAGTTACATTGACGTTAATAGAGAGAAGACGTCTGTTACTTTGTTGTTAAATGCTCCAGGTGTTATCCACATCGCATGAAACGTAGCAATGGGGGGAGGTGGCATTTAAACGCTGAACCAGGGCCTCAGTCCCCAAAATCTATCGTTGGCAAACAAGATTCAAGCGAGAGGGAGCAATCGACAGATTGGAGCTGTGAGGAACGAGAAATCGAGATTGAGGTTGTGGTCCGCAAACAAGATTCAACCGAGAGGGAGCAATTGACTGATTGGAGCTGTGAGGAACGAGAAATCGAGACTGAGGTCGATGGAGTCGTCTTCAACGTCGATGACAGGAAGAAACGAGAAAGCGAGGAGGAAGGTGGTGCTGCTTAGACGACCTAGATTGGAGCTGTGAGGAAGAAGAAATCGAAACTGAGATCGATGGATGCTGGTGTTGGAAAAAAAACAAGACAGTAACTTTTTTTTTTGGTTGGGATTTGCAGGTTCCTTTGCATTATACTGTGTATTTTATGTTTACATACAACATGGTGTTGTTGAAAAATTTCTTTATAGCGGTAATGGTCCACTTGCTAGCTAAATAAATAATGATGAATTAATTGATAGTAGATAACGAAAGAATGCACACTTCTTGTTTTGGAATTTTAAAGAGAGGCATCGCTCAAAAGCACCACTGCTATTTGTAGAGCAAAAACGAAGTAAAGGGGTTAATTTACTAAGCACTATATCTTATAATGCCTGTTTTCAATGCTTGCAGCAAGTCAATTATGCATATATAAAAAGAAAATTATAATCTCGTCTTTTCCTAAGCTCACTTCAATTTCAGTTTTGGGTCATCATCACATTATCATTTATCATGTTTTCGTTTAGTTACGTAGTAAGAAGAGCTTGAATCTGGACCTCTCTAGAGTACATTTGAACTAGTAGTTTTAGTAATTTGAATCTGGACCTCTCTGGTCATATAACAACTTTTGTTATATGCATATTCCTCTACTGTGAGGTTGCTCCTTACTTTCCCAATGAGATTCATATGTCCCTTAGCAGACCATTATGCATTTTAACTTTACATTTGCTTCTGAGCATTGTGTGTATGAGTCAAGAGTCAAGCCTATATGCCATGACATTGTGAGGTTCAATTTACATGGATGCAAGAAATGGTTTAGTTAATATATTTCATATGCCTGTTTTCATTGCCCTGTAAAAGCCTTTAGGCTATTTTTGAAAAGTTTCAAAGTTGAACCACAAGTTTTCCTCTCCCCTCCTTTTTTTCTCTCCCCTCCCCTCCCCTTCCCTCAAACCAAACATACTTGAAAATGTGAACCACACATGCCCAACATGTAATGTTTTGCAATGGAGGCCCTTGATTTAATTTATGTTTTGTGCTGTGTAGGGGCAATGGCATCGAAGGGCAAGGACAAAGTGGTAAACGAAGGAGAAAACAGGGAAGACCTACGTGAAAGGAAAGGGTGAAAATACAATCCAGTTACACATTATCTCCATTGGTTTTCTGTTCATAAGACATCATTTCTTTTTCAGGATTTTGCTTACAAGCTCATTTTTCAGAGCTTTATTGAGTAATTTATTAACTGACTGTTTATTTCTTTTGGTCCTTTGCATATGTGTATCAAGTTGGTTGATCATGTAACTAGCTTTAAATTTCGTTCAAGTGTTTGAAAACCTTTTGCAATGAGTAGAGGTCCTTAGTATTAGGCTGAAAGGAAGTTTAGTGCAATGTTTAGAATGTGCTGTTGGGTGACTGATCTGATCTCAGGGATGAAGAGGTTGTAATTCTTAACCTCTTTACAGGTAGTCTTTGTAAATTGGTCATAACTTGTATTTGTAAATATAGGTACAAGTATTTATGTTTCTTTAGAATAGCAAACATATTTATTGGGACTGAAGTGCAGATGTATATATTTACCCTCATGTTTGATTGTATGACATCTGTGAACTAAAGTGCAGACTACATATGTTTGATTATAGTAATATAGAGACAATACATTTAATTTTGTTTTGTTTGATTGTATGACAAATCTAACATGAGTCACAGGTTTACTGCTAAACGAGTTGTACTGATAACTAAAGAAATGAATTAATGGTAGCATGAATTAATAGTGACATTTTGTTTTGTTTGATTGCAACCTCCTATTAGTCAAATCTGTTATCTCCTATTTCGTTGTGATGCTGTAAATTAAATATGTTTGGGCACAATGAAATAAAATTCATTTCTAGAAATTGAAGTGTTGGAAAATACAGTGGTTATACATCTGTTTTGACGGGGACTTGCTAATGCCATTGGTGAGATGCTTCCTAGAACTGAGCATAGATTTTGTGCCTGCCACATTTATGCAAACTGGAGCAAGAAGTAGAGAGGCCTGCTTTTGATGTCTAAATGTGTCCTTGGGTCGTCTAATTATTTTGTAGAGGTTGAACTCTTTTGAATGTTTCCTACTTTTGATGTACACAATCTGTAATTATTTTGCTGTAAAAAAGGCTTGGTAGCTTGCTCATATTGCCACATGGTGTTGGCACTTTTGGAAAACTTACAGTGGTTATAGTCCTTCTGCAATTCAGAGGCAAACTAAGAGGAATAAAGACAACTCACAGATGCCTACTTTTGATGTGTAAATGTGTCCTTGGTTTATGTAATTATTTTGGTGCAAAATTTGTATAGATTGAAATCTTTTGAATGTTTCCTGCTTTTGATGTACAAAATCTGTAAGTATTTTGTTGTAGAAAGGCTTGCTAGCCTGCTCACATGGTGTTGGCAGATTTGGAACACTTTTGCTGTAAACTCCTTCTGGAATATTGATGAACTTGTTTAGGGAATGATATTGGTGGAATATTTAGCCACGCTTTTGGCACTTGTTTTATGCTCATTATTTACTTATGCTCTATTGCAATTGACAGGCTTCATTTTTCCTTGTATTCAATGGTCAATTGACTGGTTTATGGTCAGATTTTTTACTTTAAAGAAGAAGGAAAAGTTATGGATGCACTCTTCTATGTGCCCTCTTTCTTGTCTTCTCTTTTTGTTAAAGAAAAAAGAATCTCGAAGATTAGAAAACAATGCCACTACTTCTCTATCAGTTAATTTAAAATACGAAACCAATTCTACAACAATAGTCACATATGTGAATTTTGCAAAATCAAAGAGGAATTGACCTTCAACGTGTCCCTCTTCGCATTACAAGACAATATTCTTTAGTAGGATCAAGACTTAGCTAGGGAAGATTAAGAGGCACACATTAAAGGCCACAAGATCACTGAATTTACATACGCTATTCAGGATTAAGCCAATAGCAAATATAAAAGGATGCAGTTGTATCTGAGCGCCATTTCCAATGGTATGTCCAAAAGAAATTTTCTTGAACAACACCATGTTGTATGTAAATATAAAAAACACAGTATAATGCAAAGAAACCTGCAAATTTCAACCCCAAAAAAAAAGTTTCCAACAACATCCATCAATCTTAGTCTCGATTTCTCCTTCCTCACAGCTCCAATCTGAGTCGTCTAAGCAACACCTTCCTTCTCGCTTTCTCGTTTCTTCCTGTCGTCGACGTTGAAGACGACTCCATCGACCTCAGTCTCGATTTCTCGTTCCTCAAAGCTCCAATCAGCCAATTGCTGCCTCTCGGTTGAATCTCGTTTACGGACCACGACCTCAATCTCGATTTCTCGTTCCTCACAGCTCCAATCTGTCGATTGCTCCCTCTCGATTGAATCTTGTTTGTCGACGATAGATGTTGGGGACTGAGGCCCTTGTTCAGCGTTTAAATGCCACCTCTCCCATTGCTACGTTTCATGCCATGTGGATAACACCTGGAGCATTTAACAACAAAGTAACAAACGTCTTCTCTCTATTAACGTCAATGTGACTTTTGCTCCAAAACTGTAACCACATGGGTATTTTTACACAAAAAAAAAAGCACATAGTGTTGGACACTCCTGAGGGTAAAGTACATGTGTATTTTTGCACCTTTACCCGAGTTTAAACAATAAATCGACTACCCTCAAGAGCATTGGCAACGCTTGACCTTTTTCCAGGGTTCACTCAAACATGATGGAATCGATGATTCCTCAGGAATTTAATTTGGGTTAAGGAGCGAATTAGCCAACAAACCATTAACCCAGGAGTGCTTAACACAAACTATAAGTGGACCTTAAATACCAATAAACTTTTTAAAAAGTGAAGGTAGCACAAAATCGTTAATTCATCCATTAATCATCTTCGTTTTCAGACTCAACGCAATCAGACAGGGGTGTTTTTTTGGTCTAGTAGTCAGATGAATAGCACCTCCTTTCTGTCGAAAATTCAATGCGCAAATAGCACATCAATTTCACATGATAACCCAGCAAAGTATAAAGTCATTAGCTTGGATGAGAGTTTCAATGACCCGACCCAAATCAGGTAGGCTCTTCTCCCTCCTCTTTTTTTTTTTTTTTACACATTTAATTTTTAGATTGGATTAAAGTAGAATCCAAGATTGTGAAATCAATCCGTCGAAAATCACAACCAAGAAGAAGAAGAAGAATACGAGTATGAAGAAAGAGAAAGAATAAAATATGGCATACAAGGAGATAGGTGAAAGAGGAGGCTAGGATGGTGTTGAAATGACCGAGATCAGAGTCAGCGACAAAGCCACTGAGCAAAGGAAAAAGCGATGAGAAGTCTTTCCATGTGTTGACGTTCATCACCGCCGTCGTATACGGCTCATGAAGAGCATTCGTCAGGTACATCATCAGGTTCCCGCACAAACCATAGTACGTGAATCTCTCTACAAACTCCACCCCTGCATCAATCCATTGAAACCATTATATCATCTGATTGGAAGATATAATGAATGAGTCGGAAACGAGACTTACAGTCGTGCCAATCTCTCTTGGGGGCTGATGCACAATGTTTGTCGACGAGTAGGGGGTAACCCTTGATGTTTATCTAACGAACGTTGAGGGGGAGTTAACAATCTTGTGCTACCTTCACTTTTTAAAAAGTTTGTTGATATTTAAGGTACACTTATTAGTTTTGTTTGTGCTGAGCGTTCCTGGGTTAATAATTTGTTGGCCAAATCGTTCTTTAACCCTTTTAATTTTAATACAACATCAATTTATAAGAACGACGAGATGGGGAAAAGGTAGATTACATCATGAGGAAATCTATTCCGAGCTGTGGAGATTCTGTGACCAAGTAACAAATTCAATCCAGCAAAATTATAGGATCTACCAAAACTGTGTAACATGAATTCTGCTAATGCCTCACAAATTGGCGGTTATCATCAGCAGCAATTTTGTTACCATAAGGATTGCTATCGCTGAATCCATGTCTGCTCCCTTCAATCTTACGCATTTTCTTCCTATGCTTTGAAGCCCCGCTGTCTATGCCTAAACTCACCTTTGGTGGATTTGAAAAACAGAATGAAGCCGCCACAGCCTGCAATCATCAGCAAATATTATGACACCGTGCCACTGCACCATCTACTTATCGAATTTCTTCTTCGGAAAGTAAGAGGATCATTCAATTTACTATTCATGTTGAGGTGTAGAAGACTCGTCACTGCTTAACAGATAGTCTATTTTCATCCTGACATCCACTCACGTGACATAATATGCTCTCTTTCTAAACACTACCCGCGGTGTTTGGATGAGGAGATTGGGGGGAAAAGAATACTATGAGGGAAAACTCTCAAATAATAAATGCTTTTACCATTATTGGAAATTTCCCTTCCTAGTATTCACTCCCCTCTAATTTTTCCCTCACTTTTCTCTCCATCTAAACATAGTCTACAAGTCCTCCTCCTTTCTATTGCCATTCGATTTTCATTTCAGTCACACACATGCACATCCAGTATTATTCGAATCATTCCACATGGGCACCATAGTTCACTTTCTCAAGGATCTTACTAGGCCTAAATCAATTAGGGTATGTTTAATAAACGCAGAAATCCATCTAGTTGCTAGAAATCATGGGCAAAAAATAAAAAAGACGGCTAAGTGTAAGGTAAAAGCTGAACCTGTAAATCAAGGCGATGAACATTAAATATGTCCTTCATAGAGTGTGAATTATATGCTAGAATATATGATCTGTAAGCATCTTTAGCTGCCTTGTTCAAATAATAATTGTTGCCCACCAACTTTTCCTGCATAAATCATATCATCCTTTATATGATAATCAACAGTTGATTACTTTGACGGACAAGGCTTAAATAAAATAAGGAAGCAGGAATGTACCAGGTGAGACTGTACATTTGCCAACTTCTTTTCATCAAATAAATATTCTTTCACAGGAACCTTCGCTGCCTGAAATTTAATCAATATTAAATTTTGATGATATAAGCTGAATTAAACTTCCTAGAAAAGTTTAGGGAATGAGGTCCTAGGAAACATGCATCAACTGCCTTTCACTTGTCTAATTTTCTTGTCACGTCACTCAATCCTCAATTACCTATTTTGGATACTACTTTATAAGGTCCACTAAATGCATACACTGAGATCTACTGGATCAGCTTATTTATCATCCCATGATGTTCAATAGTGAAACTGACCTTTAGATAGCGAAGAAATTGCAACTCTTCAGGAATCAGGAAAAGCAAAGCATTTCCTTTGCCACCTTCCCCACGCGCTGTTCGACCAACCCTATGGATATATTCCTGGCAGCAGTGTGAAAACCATGTCATAATTTCCGTAAAGCATAACAAAACCAGGAAACAAATAACAATGAAATGGTAATCAGTGGAGAACAAGGAGCACCTTAGGTTCATCAGGAGGATCATACTGCACAATCCAGTCCTGCAAAAGCAGGAAAGGGAGGAAATAATAAAATGTTAAACACAGCCATTATATAATTCACAATGAATGATCAGTCAAAAGATCCAAGAAGATAAGAATCCACAATTTTCTTATCACTAGGCCAGCAACCCTTGAGGTCAGCTGATCCTACCAAGAAAACACATACTAGATTGTTTGATTACACATTAACTCTTACATTTAGACACATGTATTTTTCATCCAACATGTTATAATTTTTCTCATAAAACAGTAAACAGAAAATGCAGAAATATAAACATACCACATCAGGTATATCAAGTCCACGGGCAGCAACATCAGTGCAGAGCAAAATTCCCTTTTCTGCTTTGCAGAAGTTAAAGAAGGTAGTAGTACGTGTCTGCTGCTTTTGTTTTCCATGTATATTATAGCAATCAATCTGTATGTAATTGAGAAGGTCTGCATGAAATTTCACAGAGTTGCATGAAGAGAAAAAGACCATCATCTTTTTTTTTGAGTGATATCTCTTCAAGAAGGAGTAGAGAACAACAAAACGCTTGGCACAGGGAACAAGAACATAGCCCTGCTGCAATCCTTCATTTGTGACCTACATTGATGAGGATTTTGTTAGAAACTAACAAAAAATGATGCTGCACAGTAAATTAGATGGAAATAAGACAAGTGGAGACATCACCTTGGTTCTCCCATCATCTACATCAACATAGATAGGAGTTGTCTGAAATGACAAGCGGGCAAGATCTTCGACCTGTAATTTGAGGGGAAAAAAGGTTTCATCATGAAGCCGAGACAATATGACGGCAATAAGCCTGGCCTTGCCCATATTCTCACTTTCAGGTACCGCAGACATCATTCAGTTCCAACTTCTAGTGTTCTGGAACAGATAAATTCTACACATTTTTGAAAAATTACTAGAAAAGCTGACATAATAGTGAAGATTAGACAAACCTTTTTTGTTTGGGTGGCTGAAAACAAAGTTGTTTGCCGATTCTGTACAGAGAAACAGATTTAATTAGCCCACAAGCATTAAGTAAAAGTATAAAAATTCAAATACTAAAAATAAAATTTCTAGTTATATTTAATAAATATAAATATTTTAAAAGGAATAATAAAATGAGAACTTAAAAGTTAGAAACCATGAATAAACCTCAACCAGGCTAGAGTCCCTCTAGACTCAAGTTTGGTCCAGCAGCCCAAACCTAACATATATATGATTCGCATTTCAGATGCTCATGCATATTTCAAATCATAACATGTTAAAACTCAAGTCCACAGCCATCGGGAAAAAGCATAGTTCTCCGGATAACAAAGTAAGATTGCAAATACCACACCATTAAGCTTAATGATACTGAAATTTAACTGCAAGCAGTGGCTGATGATGAAGTTCACATCAATGTGCTAATTAGATGCCATTCTTAGTTTTCTTATTCTTTTTACTTTTCTTGGTATGTATAAGAAAGGATCAAAGGATACTTATGATAAATGACTTAATTTTTAATGGTATTCTCCAAATCAAGATTTGAATATATTTAGGAGCAATAGGGCGAAACGATAAAGAAATGTCTACCTTAGGTAAGATTTTAATAATCTGCTTCATTTCCTCCTCAAAATTTGCTTCCAATATCCTGTCAGCTTCATCAATCATGAGGCACTGCAAATTCATGTAGAAATTAAGAGGAAGAGGAAAACAAGTATATAGTTATAATAAAAAGCTTCGATCCACTGAGTTTTCAGAAACATCCTAAAATCAAGAGTATCCGATCCAAAATTTAGAAAAGGCTAAGCACCCAATACCAGATGAAATAAAAAATTTCAGTACTGATGGTTATGTGATATTATACTATTCAGGTAATTGATTAAATGAACTCTGATCTTAGAGAAGAAGCAATAATCTTACTATATTCACTAAGAACAGCCAACTCTCTAATAATTAGGTAAGCCAGAATCTGTAACTTAACTAATTACTAAAGCCCAGGAGAATTCTCCGGTGATTACTCTCTGAAATATTCGATGATCTTATTGATAGGCTAAGACCCAATAAATAGGAGTAGGTTTACAGAGAGTGACTCTAATACGAAATTCAAATAGATAATCAGTAATCCAAATCCTAACAACTAAATCTATCTAGTTGTGATAGATCACTTATTTCCTAAAGATAATAATAAAAGATAATCAAAACAGACTTAATAAAATAAATAATAAAAGATAATTAAAATAGACTTGATAAAATAAATTAATTCCTAAATAAAATAAATTAATTCCTAATTTATTTTAAGACGCTTATTCTTTCTACAATAAACTAATCCATAGTGATTAGGATTGCTATCATTATGCATCATCTAGACAAAGGCTGGCTTTCCTATTTCAATAATTCCTCCAAAATAATCGAAGACCAGGCAAGTGACAAGATAGTGGCAGTTGCATGGGACTAAGGATTTCAGAAAAATATTGGAGACTGGAAAGTATGCAGACAAATCAGCCAACCAACTTCACAAGCACAGAATTACACGATGAAGCATGAATCAGCAGGTGGCTTAAAATTATTAAAGGCATGGGTCTCCAACAACCAAATGTTTGATAGACAAACTGCCCCGAGGGAACATTACAGTATCACACAGACTGTTAATTAGCTTTAGAAAAACCGCTTGGATCACTGACAAACAATGAAACTCATAGCATTGTGAAGTATTAAAGAGGTGACCATTAACATCTTAGCATTGCCCATTAGTATCAGTAATGTAGTATGTATGAATAATAATGAGGTAAACAACTCGATAAATTATCCAAAACTTACCTTCAAGTTTTTGTATATGAATCCCTTTGTATTTTGAAGATGATCAAGAAGACGACCAGGAGTTGCCACCAGTAGATTTACCCCTTTAACAATCCGTTCAGCTTCTCCTTTTCTAGCTGAACCACCAATAACCAATGCAAGAGTCTGGGAGTGATACTTGAGAAGTTCTTTTGCTACAGCATGCGTCTAAGTAAAGGTAGTGAAGTCAATGGGGGAGCACCAAATTATAGAGTTTACCACTAAAGCAAAATCAAGCACCAGGAAGAATAAAACTTCTAACAAATACTGAATCCTTAGGGCATCTGAGCCAAGAAACCATTTCATAAGTACTTCAGATAAGATAATAGCTGCAGACAGCAGGGCCAGAAGAGAAATCTCAGCAACATTATACCTGTATTGCAAGCTCCCTAGTAGGGCAAATGACAACAACACCAGCTCCATTTCGCGGAGTGAATTGAGCATGGTACAACAGCTCCACAGCTGGTATTAGAAAAGCAAGAGTTTTCCCAGAACCCGTCCTTGCAGCACCAAGAACATCTTTCCCAATCAAGAGGGGCGGGATTGCTCTCGCTTGAATCTGCATAGCCATATAGGATCAATATGAATGCTTGCAAAATATCCTTGCCACACAGATTGTAAATGCTTCCACAAGATTCTTTCATTGATTAACATAATTTGTGAGGATGAAAAACTTAAACCTATCATTGTATAGAAAAGAAAAAGTTTTGTATCAGCCCTCAGACAAACCAAAGCCAGTAAATACTTATCCTTCGAAATTTCATTTAATAAGGGTTGAAAGAAAGATAACATTTCATCTACACTGAGGCGTTCTTGCTTAACATGAGCAATTATGAACTTGTGCCAATAGATTATTTATATTTATAAAGTGAAGCTTTTAGAAATATGCATGTCCGGATATATAAATATCCACTCTCCTCTGAATGCCGCGAAATACGAAAAAAAAAAAAAAAAAAAAAAAGCAACCTGAGTAGTATGCTCGAATCCCATATCCTTAATGGCCTTGAAAGTTGGTTCAGACAATCCCAGGGAGTCAAACGACACAGTGCTCATAATTCCAGACCCAACATTCTTTGACTTCCTTTGTTCGCCCTCCTGCTCATTCTCATCGCCGCTCATTTCCCCTAATGTCAATTCTTCACCGCGTTTCATCTTTTTATCCTTCTTTTTCTTACGGAACTCAGCAGACTCCTTATCCCCATCATTCTCTCTGGCTTCTTCACCTTCTTCCTCCCCATGCTGGTTTGACTCTTGAGGTTCCAATTGCTCCTCAGTTGCAGATTTCCGGGGTCTATTCCTTTTCCTCTTACTCTTCTTCCCTTCCTCAAGAGAGGCATGACGTTTGTCTTCTTGTTCAGCCATAAGTAATGGTTATAGGGTTCTGCTATTAAGCACTTCTGGTTTTGGCTAGCAGTGACCCCTTTTCTTGTCCAGCCAGCTCTATCGAATCGGAATGCCTCCTCTAAACCCTAGTTTTCAGGTTTTTATGTTATTTATAGTTAGTTAACTTCTATTCTCGAGCGGGAAAACATTGGCGCCGAGTAGGGCCGATCCGTCTATGTGGTGGACTGGGCTAAGTTTGAACGTTAGCAACCTCGCTCGAACTAAGCCCAAATGGTGGTATACTTTTTTGGGTTAAGGTACAGCCGGCACCCAAAATATAGATATTTTTATAAAAGTATCAAACATTATAAAGTATATAATGCTACAATTTTGACTACAAAGGATTAAAAAAGGAGCAATTCTAACCCCTAGCTAATGGAACTGTTATCTTTCACGGTGTTGCTACTGTTCGTCATCTGGTTACTACTCTTCATGTCTTCATCAAATCATCGTCGTCCCTCTAGTCTCTTCTCTGAATGTACGTAGCCTCCAACCCAAGCTTGCGCTATAGTTCAGTTCACCCTAACATCAATTGGTCATTCTTGTAATTGCTATATCAGGTAGATCAAATGTATTTCATCAAACATCTGTTAAGTTTTTCTTTAAATTGACCTCAATGAATTTAACAAATGTTTGATGAAATTTAACAGTCTTAGTTGTAAACAAAAAAAAAAAATTTAACAGTCTTAGTGAATATATATACTATTTTAAATTGTTTATTAGTATTTTTTTTTGTTCCAAAACTTATTTGTACTAGATGCTCATAAGGAAAAAAAAAATTTGTTGGTAAAATTATACCTTAATCCTATTTTATTTTATGGTTATAACACTATAAGAAAAGGAAATTTAATTTTAGTCACCCTTATATTCATTATGGAATATACAACTATTAATACTCTGTGACTGCCAGAAAAAATGCGTTAACGGCTGACAAGTAGGGACGTGGCTTTGGTCCAATTCTTTTTAAGTCCGCTGTCTGCTCCTTTTCATCAAACGGTTCTCCTTTTTTTTTTTTTAAAATAATAATAATAACATTCATCATCCAAACATTTATTTTTTTAAGATGATCAAGACCTTAAAAATATTTCTTTCAAGATGTTAAATTTTTTTCAGAGTATGAAATATTTTTTCAATACCAGTCAATATTCTAAAGTATCTTTTTAATACCAGTAAGTACCCTAAAGTAATTTTTTAAGATCATAAAATATTTTTTCAGTACCAGTCAGTATCTTTAAATATCTTTTTAGTACCAGTAAATACCTTGAAATGATTTTGAAAGATCCTAGCTAAGATAATATTTCAGTACTATTCAGTATTTTGAAGTATTATTTTAGTACCAGTCAGTATCCTGAAGTATTTTTTTTAGTACCAGTCAGTATCTTAAATTCTTTTAAGATCCTCAAAAAATTGTAGGATCTTAAAAGAAATATTTCAGGGTACTGACTGATCCTAAAAAAATATAGGATGGTGAATGTTATTTTTCAAAAAAAAAAAAAAAAAGAGCAATGTTGGGTTTTGGCACCAAAGCGGCATCGTTTGATGAAAAGGAGCGCAGCGGACGTAAAAAGAATTGGACCAAAGCCGCGTCCAACAAGTAGAGGGCAGGTTAAAAACATAGCATGATTGAGAAATCAAAGACTAATTTTGTGAAACTGAACCTCTATAGCATGCAAGGGGCTTAAGGTCACCTGAAGCACTAGCGAGTGGAGCATGTTGAGAGAGGGATCTTCACGGGGAGGAGATCCTCTCATCATTTATTTTCTCATGAGTCCATCTGAATTATTAATTGGGAAGATGAGAGAAAAATTCAAGGAGTATAACTTGATGATGTGACATTTTAAATTGATTGAACGGACATGATTTAGAGATTATGAGGGATAATGAGAAAATGGATGATGAGAGAAATCTAATCCATCTTCATGTCGTCTGTTGTCTAATCAGCTGATCCAGCATCTCAATAACCTTCACTCATATCCCTTCATCACACATAATTCCAATGCATGTGTTTACACTTATCCCCAAAGTGATATTAAAGCATGTTCAAAGTAATTCTTGTGAACCTGTTGCCCAGCTGTATAATCTTGTCCATAAATCTTATTTAAAAAGTTATACTCCTTAATAATAATCAAATAAGAGAGGTGTTGAGAAAATTAAGAAAAATAATTAAGATTTTTTTAAAAAAAATCAAGAGTAAAATACTCTGACCACCCTCCTGTTTTGTCTTAATTACACAGACCTCTCTTCTATTTTGAAAACCCATAGAAACCTCCCTTAAATTAAAATGTATGTTACACAAACCTCCTTTGTATGAGTAAAATACTCTGACTACCCTCATGTTTTACCTTTATTACACAGACCTCCACTCTATTTTGAAAACATACACTTAAGTCTAAATAATTAACTCCGTTAAGAATATTCTAAAAAGATTCCAACAATATAGTATTTTTTAATTAAATTTTATATAAAAATTTTATATATATTATTTATTTTACCCTTAATATTGTACTTAATCCCTAGTTTTACTTTTATATTTTGACTAATATTGTTTTAAATAATTTAAGAATTTTTTATCTTTACAATAGTTATCTCTTTGATTATTTTAGCATTGGTTAATGTAAATAAGTTTTTAAATAAACATGTGCTTGATCAAATGTGTCTATAAATATTTGTGAAAAAATTATTAATTTAGAAATTTAAATGACACATGAAATCTCAAACTTATATAGTTTATTATATTTGATAAAAAATATATGTGTTTAATTTATATTTTTAAGTCAAAATTAATTTATAAGATCAAAAAGTTCAAAAGTCAAACTTAATGGTTAACTAAAGGTTTTGGTGGATGAAAATAGAATCTTAAAATATAAGGGAGGTTTGTGTAACATAAATTTTAATTTTAAGGGAGGTTTTATGGTTTTGAAAATAGAGGGGAAGTGCGTGTAATTAAGGCAAAAACGGAGGGTGATCGGTATTTTACTCTAATTTTAAGGGAGGTTTATGGGTTTTTTGAAAATAGAGGGGATGTCTGTGTAATTAAGGAAAAATAGGAGGGTGGTCAGAGTATTTTACTCAAAAATCAATGTCTTCTTAACTAACTTTCTTAATATAATCAAATTAGGTAAATAAGTTTTATATTAAGTACCACAGAGTATCAAATACATGCATATATTATAGCCTATGCAATTAATTACTCCCTTTGTTCATTATATTTCTTCTTCAAGATTACTGTACACATATTTTTTTTAAAAAGAAAAGAAAAAAAAACTGCATTATATTAAAATTTTCCTTTATCTCAAATCTGCTCCTCCTTTATTGCTAACAACACTTCAATGTCTTTAAAAACATTATTTCATTCTAAAGCTGGAACACAAAAATTGATATTAAATATTGTTTTGAAATTGCAAAAAAAAACATGGGATTAATTTCCCTTATGGTTTAATGTTTGTTAGGGTGTCGTGGTTTGAGGAAGGAAAAGGAAGGAAGGAAAAAAAAAAAAGAAATGGAAACGAAAATTTTATGGCCCCACTACACTAAATTTTGGTACAATTTTTTCTTCCCCTCATTTTTTTTTCCCTTCTCTCCCCTTCCCTTCCCTCAAACCAAACATACCTTACCTTTGTGCCTTCATTTATATCAAAAAAAAAAAAAAAAAAAACGTTCGCGACTTGCTTCTTTTCTCTTCGACCTTCAACAGCTCCAGCGAGCGACTGTTCACCACCGCGACCCAGCGTCGCGAAGCATCTCACGTTCTCCAGGTCCGACTTGGTAAGTTGTTTTTCCCCTTCTCCTCTCTTCCCCTGTTTTTACCCTTCTCTACGTTTGCCCCTTCTCTAGGGTTTTGCGTTTTGCATTTGTATCATTGTCCTGTTTATGTTCTGTTTTGGTTTCATGTAGACTGCCAAATATAATGAATGCCTTAAAGTCAACAAACCAAGCTATCTTTACTAAGCGTTATGATGGGAAAAACCACCTCCACTTTACATTGCAATGGACAGGTTTGAGTTTAAAAAATCCCTAGTATGGAGATTTTATCTGAATTTCGATATTGAAATAGCAAAAAGTGTTCAAATTTGTTGAAAATGACTCATTTCTATCTTATGCTTTGCCTATCAAAGCTTTTCCTTGCCAACAGAACCTCCAAGACTCACAGAAGAGGTCTATGGTCTCTGTACCAGATGTTTTCTTCAACTATGTTAATGCTTTCTTAAGTTGATCCGCGGTGATTTTGTTCATGCATATGGTGCAAATGCATTTTTAATAGGTTGATAACTTGGTGCATTTGGATTCTCCTGTTGTGGATGTCAGAAATTATTTGCTGCGCAGGGGCATGAGCTCATAAAATTTGCTCGTTGAGAGAAACCACCACATAAATCATTATCTCAGTTGAGGTGTATTGTATAAAAGTGTCATTATCCTTGGATACTCTCAACTAAAACCTCTGTTTTCATCCTCACTTACTCAGTGTAAAGTATCACAACAACATAACTGACATTATGGCAAGATTAGCACCTAGAGGGAAAATACCTGTGCCCAAAAAAAAAAAAAAAAAAAAAAGTGGAAGCGAACTGATAGTGAGTAATAGGATTAGCGGCTTACTAGACTCTCTTCTTTACCACATTCTCTCTTTTCTTCCAATAGAAGAAGCTGTTGCCACAAGCCTCTTGTCCAAGAGATGGAAACCACTTTGGCTATCAATGCCCTGTCTTAACTTCGGTGGAACTGATTTTAGTAGTCTTGACTCCTTTACTCAGTTTGTGGATGCGGTATTGTGCTTGGTAGATTTGAAACCCAAAAAAATGTTTCGTCTGGAGTGTGAGAGTTTTCATGTATATGAAAAGAGGAGGAAACATTAACATTTGAATTGAAAATTAGAAGTTCCCCCTATTAGGATTAATTTTTGGATTAATGCAGCTTTAAATCGTGAAGTTGAGCATCTTGAGCTCTGTTTTCCAGATGGTAGATTTGATGTTGAGTTGCCCAATCGAATTTTCTGCTGCAATAACGTTAAGGTTTTGAAGTTTACTGGAGTTGCAATAAATACACCTTCTCCTGTTAAGTTGCCTTCACTTAAAGTCTTGCATTTGGCAAGTGTTCGAATTAATTATTTGGACTGCATGGAAAATCTCCTTGCTGGATGTGCTGTTCTTGAGGAATTGCTTCTAAATGATTTAGATGTACCTAATATTGGTTCCAAACTCAAGATTGCAAGGCTTGAACATTTGGTCTCTGTAGATGTTGAACCCTTCATACTTAGGTCAGCAGATTTTTCTATTGTTGCCACTAATCATTGCTCTTACCTCATACGCTCAAATTAAGTGTAGAAAGATTTTAATGAAAGCTCTATCATCTGTCTAGTCTTTGAATCAGTCATATAGTTAGTTTAGAGCTTGAGATTCTTTCACTTTAAAGGCCAACTTAGCTGTAGTTATGGGATCAGGATAGTAGTAGGATGCAAAATAAGAGTGGAAAGTTTGTAGGATGCAAATGTAAATTGGAAGCATTAAGCTTTTCTAATTGGGGGTGTTATGAGGCCAAAGTGTTGTCTTAAATTGATTCACAATATTGTATTTGAAGATTTTTGTAGATTTGCATGCTGAACAACTATATTAATAATCCAGATGTTTGTAAAGTAGTAGTAGTAGACATCCTTAATCTAGATGATGCTCGTAATGGAGGACACATTTTCACTGATCTTGGTGATTTTCCAAAACCCTTGTTCTTATTTTGGTCACGATGACCATTTTTTAGTCCCCAGGCCACTTGTGAACGAGGGGCATCAATTGACTTAGCCAAAAGCCTAGACATGATGAGTTTCTGACGAATAAACAGCTGCCTGCAATTATATCAATTGATCCATTCTTTAAAAAGCACACAATACCATTACGCCTTGATAATAAATGATTCACAATTATTTATTTGTTTTATTGTGTCATATATTACTTCCCTTCATTCATATAAATTATTCATTCTATTTTAATCTCTCTCTGTGTAATCATGAGTTATTTTGCTCATTCTAGATACAACTTGTGTTGGAGGCTTGGAATTGTAAGCTTTGTTAGATTCAATCACGACGTCCTTGAAACAACAGTTCAAGAACCAAAACCAAAGTTTTTAGACTTGAACTGATGTTTGAATACCAATTGATTGGACCAAATCCAATGAGCATATATTTCATGATGATAGTTTTCCACACCCAAATTTAGGATTTTTCTCTTATTGATTGACATTAGAAAATGCCATCATAATATTTTTCAACATTTTCTTTCGTCATACATTAGGTTGAATCCAAAGTGAGGAGTTATTTCTTCAGTAGACATCCTTAATAGTGTTTATTACTTTGCCTGTGTCTGCTTTTTGGCTCATGCCCGGGTTAGTATCCTTGCTTCCTAGATAATTTTCCATTGTTCTGCATAGTGAAACCATTATGTTGGTCTTCTTTTGACAATAGATCTCTGCATAGTAACAAATTATTGTCTGTGCTTGATGTATTATTACATTTGTAGTTTCAATGATGGTTTGCATATTTTACATTTGAACTTGTACGTCAGTTGTAATTTGTCCTCTTTTGCATGTGTAATTAGGTTGTTGAGAGTGGAGGTAAGAATATAGAAGTTGCTGTAATGACTAAGGAGCGTGGTCTACGACAACTTGAGGAAGCTGAAATTGATGCCATTGTAGCTGAGATTGAAGCAGAGAAAGCAGCTGCTGAGGCTGCAAAGAAAGCCCCTCCTAAGGAGACATGATTTGTTTCTCCCCTTGTGTTTTGTTTTACTCCCACATTGTGTTTTTTATGTTTTGGTCGGATTTGCTATGGGTTAAACTTATGCCATATATGTCTGATGATAATCCCTTGTGGGAAAGAAAATGCTGATGACTATGCAAGTTGATGAGTATGTTGAATTCAGATTGAAATAAGATGTTTTTTTAGATGAATCGAACTTTTAGCAAGATGTTGTGACTGGTTATGGTTACATTTATCATGAAATATATTTTTTAGATATTTTTTAAATATAAATTGTTGCATTTTGGTTAAAATTTAGTATAATTTATTATTTTATACCGTTGATGAAATCAGTAAAAAAAATAAAGAAATATATTTGTATTATATTAGGTAATTTTAATTCTTAGAATAAAAATAAAATGTGTTAACAAATGTAATTCTGATTCTCGAAGTAAAAATAAAATGAGTTAACAAACGTAATTCTGATTCTCAGAACTCTTCCCAGGCACAAAATTAGAAAAAATTGTTTCATCTTAAAAACAGTGCCGGAGAACAAAATAGTTGTCATGCACACCCCTACAAGCTAGTAGGCGTCCCCGCCCCCGGCAATTTCATTCGTTAGTTTGATCTCTTTCGTCTTCACCGACAAATTAAAATTTACAAAAAACAAATGCATTGTTTTCTAATTAGTGTAAGAGTGGGAATGTGTGGAGTACAAGGAGCTGTTTGATTTTTAAAACTCAATAGAAACGATAGAAAAATTGTCCACAAACACACGTGTTATGGACTCATCAAAGGCCCATTCATCGCGAGGCCCAACAAGGCAATTTATATCAGAACCCTTCCATAATCAGGTAACACACTAATTGGCCTATAATCAAGGCTATAATCATGGAACATGTAGGTAGTACGGCTGAAACATGAGCTGAGAGGCGTACAAAGCCCAAGGTCCAAACCCTAAGATAATCTCTATAAATATGAGGTTAACATAAAAGGTACACATTCTCTATTCACCCTATTTTACTATTCAACCTCACTGTGCACACACCCTACCCCTTTTTGGCTAATGTCATACTTGTGTTGCACAGTGATCCGTTGCTCTCTTAGATATCTTCTATATAGGTATCTAGGAGAGTCATCTGATATTCCTTTCGGTGTCTTCCACATAGATATCTTGAGGAATCCTTTGATCCTATATAAATCACCTACTAGTCCATTGAGGCTAGACATCTGTGTTCTACACTAGAACATTGGCGCCGACCGTGGGGAGAGATAAACTTCGATTCCCAAACAACCAAAAATGGCTGCAAATACCAAAAGCCGTAGCCAGAGATACCTTGGCAAGACCAGTTGCCGGAGGGACAACCGCTGTAGCATCAGGAGCGAACGATTCAACATGAGGACTTGGTCGCTTTAGATTATAATCAAGTTTTGGTGGAGATTGAGGGGGAGACAGCTGATACCGCAACTTCTCCAGTGTTCGCGGTGGCTCCCCGGAACGAGAGTATCTTGCAAGTTCAGCCACAGGCTCAACAGCAAGATCCTCCTCCGCAGTTTCAAATTGAAAACCCGGACATTCGTATGTTGCAAAACCAGAACCCCTCGTGTTGTGTTTTACCAAGGAAGATCTGAAGGATGTAGCTCTGGGCCATCATGATGGTTTGGTGATCAACGGAACCTTGGTAAACTGTCGGGTGAAGAAAATTTTTGTGGATAACGGTAGCGCAGTAGACTTCATCTTGTGGGATGCATTTAAGCGCATGAAGTTTGACCCAGAGGACCTAAAGCCGTGTAAAACCACCTTGACAAGTTTCAATGGGCAAGACACTCGTCCTAAAGAGTATATAGACCTTAAGTTGACATTAGAGACGAAAGAAGCCTTTAAGTTAGAAAGGGTTAGGTTCGTGGTTGCTGACTTCCCATCCTCTTACAATATAATCTTGGGACGGCCGACAAAACACAATTGGGATATACTGGTGTCTACGAAACATAAGAAATTGAAGCTAGTCAATAAGAAGAATAAGGTTGTCACCGTCAAAGGAGACCAGAAGGAGTCTCGGCAGTGCTATTTTGAGACGATTAAAGAAAGTAAGGAAGGTCCATCGCCACCACCTCGGGTTCATGGTGGTGATAATCCGAGAAAGGCTAAAACGAAGTTACAAGGAAAGTCGGTAAATCTAGTCGAATTGGATTTACGGGAAGAGGACAAAATCCAAATAACAGAGCCGAACGAAGAATTAGAGGATCTCGTCTTGGGCACTGAACCGAGATAAATCACCAAAGTCGGCAAAGCGTTGGATCCCGCGGTTCGAGCCAAGATGGAAGATTATCTCAAGAAGAACAAGGACGTGTTTGCTTGGAAACCGTCGGAGATACCTGGGATAGATCCAGAATTTTTTGGTCACAGACTGGCAATTCGTCCGGGGTCAGTTCCAGTGGCTCGGAAAAAAAAAAAAGCTTGGCCCAAAGAGAGGGAAGGCCTTAGAGGAGCATGTAAAGGAGCTGTTAGAAGCCGGTTTCATGTTTCATTCGGGAGGTGCAGTATACTACCTGGTTATCCAATGTAGTAATGGTAAAAAAGCCAAACGGGAAATGGAGGATTTGCACAGATTACACTGACTTGAATAAGGTGTGTCCTAAAGATGTTTTTCCAATGCCTAATAAAGACCAGTTGGTTGATAATTCGTCTGATTTTCAATTACTTTCGTTCATGGATGCATATTCCAGATATAACCAAATCGTTATGCACCCGAAGGATCAAGAAAAAATGATGTTCATTACTGAAAAGGCGAATTATTGCTACAATGTGATGCCTTTCGGCCTGAAGAATGCAGGGGCCACATATCAAAGAATGATGAACCGAGTATTCGAAGACCAGCTTTGGGAAGAATGTGGAAGTGTATATCAACGACATGATTGTCAAATCTGCAGAGCCAGTAAGCCATGTCCGAGATTTGCAGCAGACATTTGACAAGCTGAGAGCTTACCAAATTCGGTTAAATTCGGCTAAATGTATGTTCGGAGTTCCGGCTGGAAAGTTCTTGCTCACAAACAGAAGAATTGAAGCTAACCTGGACAAATGCCAAGCCGTGCTGGATATGAAGGCTCCAAGAAACAAAAAAGAGGTCCAGCAATTGACGGGGAGATTGGCTACCCTAACTAGATTCTTACCCAAGTCGATGGAGAATTCTCTGCCCGTTTTCAAGCTCTTAAAAATGGAAGCTCAAGGTGGATGGAACTCGGAATGTGAAGTGGCCTTCACAAAGATAAAACAATGCTTAACTGCTCCGCCGGTTTTATCTAGGCCGGAGCCAGGAGAGATTCTGATCTTGTATTTATCCGTGGACGAAGAGGCAGTAAGCGCCATGCTGGTCAGGGAAATAGAAGATGGCCAGGTGCCGATATACTTCGTAAGCCGGGCGTTACAAGGATCAGAGTTGAGATATCAAAAGCTTGAGAAAATGGCCTTCGCCCTACTCATTACTGCAAGAAGGCTCCATCCATACTTTCAAGGCCACCCGATCATGGTCAGGACAAGTCAGCCAATACGGCAGGTCCTTCATAAGCTGGACTTGACTGCGAGAATGGTCAGTTGGGCCATCGAGCTGTCTGAGTTTGATATTACCTACGAAGTTCGACACGCCATTAAATCACAAGCCTTGGCGAATTTCATAATGGAGTTAACCTCGTTACATGGAGGGGAGATGCAAGATATTGCAATTTGGAAGGTATTTGTTGATGGATCATCAAACACCTAGGGAAGTGGAGCCGGGATCATAATAGAAATCCCTAAAGGAGTTTCGATGGAACACTCTCTCCGGCTCAACTTCCCAACTTCTAATCATTAGGCCGAGTATGAAGCTCTTATTGCCGGGTTGCTTCAGGCCCAGGAAAATGGAGCTAAGAAAGTACACGTCTCCACTGATTCCCAGCTTGTGGCAGCACAAATAGAAGGGACTTACCAAGCCAAGGGTCCTCTGTTGATAAAGTACTTAGGGAAGGTAAAAGAAGTTATGGCGGATTTTGAAGAGGTGACTATTGTGCACATTCCCAGAGGAGAAAACACTAGGGCGATATTCTGTCCAACTTGGCGAGTACCAAGAGCCCGGGTAATAACCGAACAGTCATCCAGCAAAGTTTGTCAGAGCCGAGTTGTGTCTTGATGATCTCGACATCTGGTGATTGGAGAAAATCAATCATTGAGTACCTTGAAAGAGGAGCCTTCCCCGATGACTCGATGGATGCAAAAAAGCTAATGTGAGAAGCAACCTTGCATGTGATTGTAGATGATCAAGTGTATCGCAAGGGCTTGCATTCTCCAATGTTGAAGTGCCTGAATTCGGAAGAAGCCGAATATGTCCTGACCGAAATCCATGAAGGAATTAATGGGCAACACATGGGAGCTAGGGCGCTGGCTCGGAAAGCTTTAAAAGCCGACTATTATTGGCCTACGATGAAAGAAGATTCCTAGAACCATGTGCAGAAATGTGATAGCTGCCAGAAACATGCCAGGATAATATGGTCTCCCCCAGCAAAGTTGAAGTCTATCTCGGCGTCATGACTATTCTTCAAATGAGGCAGGATTTGTAAGGACCGTTCAAAGCGGCTCCAAGACAATTACAATGGCTTGTGGTAGTTGTTGACTATTTTACCAAATGGATAGAAGCTAAACCCTTAACAACAATCACCTCGACTCAAGTACAAAGGTTCTTCGAGAAGAGCATAATTTCTCGATTCGGGATCCCAGCCAAGCTGATAACGGATAATGGGATCCAGTTCGTTGATAAGGGTTTCCGAGAATTGATGGTCGGTTTCCAGATCAAACATCGTTTTGCCTCCGTGGAACATCCATAATCAAACAGACAAGCTGAAGCGGCAAACAAAGTCATTGTGGATGGGCTGAGAAAGTGAATAGAAGAGGCATAGTCCAGTTGAGTCGAGCAACTCTATTGTGTCCTATGGGGATATCGGACCAGTATTCAAACATCCATTGGGGAAACTCCATTCAGATTAACCTATGGATACGAGGCTATGATCCCGGTGAAATTAGGCCAGCCCTCGTGGAGAAGAATCCAAGCTCTTCAGGCAGAAGAGGAGAACAATGAAGTATTGGCAGTAGAGTTGGACCTAATTGATGAAGTCAGAGTCACAACACATTGCCAAGATATGGCCACGAAACAACTCATCACGGCAAGATACAATAAAAAGGTGAAGCTCTGGTCTTTTGAGAAGGAAGATTTAGTGCTTCAAAGAGCTGACATAGACAACAAAAATGCTAGGGATGGAAAGCTTACAGCGAATTGGGAAGGCCCTTACAGGATTAGTGAAAATCTGGGTAAAGGAGCTTATATGTTGGAGACCTTGGACAAGAAGGCGCTCAAGAGGACGTGGAATGTGGACAAGCTGAAAGAATACTACAGTTAAAGCCGAGTTCCATGTTAAGACGACTATGTCGCCAAGTCTATTTAAAATTCCTTTGTGGAATCATTTAAGACGACTATGTTGCCAAGTCTATAAAAAATTCCTTTTTGGAATCATGTAAGACGACTATGTCGCCAAGTCTATTTGAATAAATGAATTCAGAGTAAAGAAACCCGTTTTCAGTTAAAAGAAGCTACAGCGAAAGGCCCATGTAGCCGTGATGCATCAAAATGGTTTTTTCTGAGGTAATGAAGTGAACCGTCATGCTGACCCTGATCAGGTCGAAACATTTACAGTTTGGTGAACAAAAACTAAACTTAAACATGTGATGGATTGCCTTTACTCCGGATTAAATTCTGGTCGACCGAGCCAGAATGTAATGTGATAGATTAATGAAAATCTTCACAAATATCATACCCGGTTATAATACCGGATGAACATCCAAGTAGATTCTGCGCAAATATTTTTGACTTTGGCCCAGTCATTCAACAGAACTCAAAAAATAAATTCAAGTTCATAAAATGCTTCGAATTCGAGGAAAGAATAAAGCTTGGAGAAAACATCCGGGTTGGACTAGAAATAAGCAAGCTAAATGGTTTGTGCAAAATGTAAGTATTGTTATTTAATTTTGGATTATTTACAAAATATAAATTGCAAGAATGAAAACCGGGTTATAAACCCGGAGAAAAGTTACAAAGAAAGCAAATGAGGCACTTCAGTACCCAAATAAAAAGTACAAATAAAGCCAAAGAACCGGCCCTTAGCAAGATGGAGCCCCCGGCGTCAGGTTGAACCTCTTCACCTCCGCCATTACCCTATTCTCCTTCTATTTGGCTTTTTGAGGCATTGTCGGGAGAGGTAAAAAGCTGGACTATTCTGCCTTCATCTACAAAAGACATGCAGTCCATCCCAGAGATGTTGAATTCAATGCCGAGGTTCAGGATTTGGATTTGTTCCCCTGCCGCTCTCTTTATGGCCGCCTCCTTTACAGCAATGACGACGTTGCCAGTATCTAAGGCATCCAACTCTTTCGTGAATTATTTTTGCTCCTCCCAAAGTAGCTCTATGGTCTTCTTATCCCAACCCTGAGCTTCTTCAAGTTGGTGCAAAGTGGACTTTCCTTTCTCAAAATCCACCTTCAGCGTCTGCAGGTCTTTTCCCATCTGGTCCTTTGCTGCCTCGACCGCCTGCAGGTCCATTTCCTCTTGGTTCTTTGCCACCTCAGCCGTTTGTGTAACATCCTCCATTTTTAAGGACATTTATTAATTATTAACTTAATTAAATCATTCATTAAAATGTTTTACACACATTTAAGCTTTGGATTTTTTAGACCTATACTTTTCAACTAAGTATTTCTTTAAGATTTACCAAAATATCCCAAATATACTAGAGTATGCCAAGTGAGCCCTAATGTGGCAATATACAATAATTCAACATGTACCTAAAAAGGTGGAAGCACTACTTTTAGCAAAAGTAGATTAAGCTTCCGAAGCCTTCCCTGATTGACCACATGAGAACTATCACCTGAAAAATACTTGTAACCATCAATCCAGCTCATTATAAATGCTAATATGTGCTTGTGAGGTGCCAAGTGGAACATTTTATATAACAAGGTACTAGATATATAATTTACAAATCTTACAAATCACAATTTTTGTATTGCAATTTCTAAATCAAATTTCATATCATGAATCACATATATAACATGTCAAGCAACAGATCGATACCCTGACAATCCTTATCGCCCCCACCCTTATTTCCGCTGACAGAACCCATGGGCTAAAACGTAATAGGTTTAGTCTTTATGACAAGACTGCACCAAGCTCTCCAATAATGAGGTATAGTCTGGCCAAAGACTATAAAACTCATATCGGAGCATGGGTTTCCTTTCCTTCAAATATAGAAAGGTGTCACTGTCCCAAGGGCTGACCCTTAACCCGACCAAAGGAAAAAGGTGATACCAAGGGCCCTGAAAATATCAAAATCATCCATTGTGTACCGAGTGATAGCATACCATGTGGTATTATATACACAATAACCCCTATCATCACTCCACATCATCATAATCTTGACATGTATATATTAGATTCCAAACATGATTTATAAAAAGGGATAAGGGTCTTAAATGCCATGGAAGTTTTCGCTCAGGAGCACTGGTAAGACGGAAGTTTTTTTTGGACAAAAATGCCATAGGAGTTCACAAAACGTAGCAATTTTGCCCCTCCATTATTTTTTATCGTTAAGTTTAACTGAGTGCACACGTGGCATGCCACCTCATCAATCATAAGTATCATTTTTTCCCTGGAAGTTTACAAAACGTAGCAATTTTGCCCTTCTTTCCCCAATATTAAATTTGACTATTAAATCAGTCAAAGACCACACATAAGTGAAAATGTCGAACTTGGAGTTAGAGAAGGAGATCCTTGAGATGTTGAGCTCAAGGCGGCCAGAATTTGTGAAGCCGAACTGGTCAAAGGGACTGAAAGGTCTGTCGCAAAACCCAGAGGAAGCGTCACTTATGATCTAAGCAAATTATCAGTCTATACAAACGTAAATATTATCACTATTGATTTGTTTTACTGAACCAATTTTTGGAACAATTCATTTCTCGTTTTGCGTTTCATTTGCTTAGATCATAAGTGATGCTTCCTCCGGGTTTTATGCGATGAGCACCTTTCTGGCCCCTTTGACCGCCGCTCACAAATTCTGGCTGCCTTGAGCTCAACATCTCAAGGATCTCCTTCTCTGACTCCAAGTTCGACCTTTTCACTTATGTGTAGTCTTTGACTGATTTAATAGTCAAATTTAATATTGGGGGAAAAGGGCAAAATTGCTACGTTTTGTAAATTTCCGGGGCAAAATTGCTCCTCAGTGAAAACTTCTGAGGCAAAAATGATACTTAACTAATTTGATTGATGAGGTGGCATGCCACGTGTGCACTCAGTTAAACTTAACGGTCAATATTAACGGAGGGGCAAAATTGCTACGTTTTGTGAACTTCTATGGCATTTTTGGTCCAAAAAAACCTTTCGTCTTACCAGTGCTTCTGAGCGAAAACTTTCATGGCATTTAAGACCCTTATCCCTTAGAAAAATAATACAACGCCTTAATAATCATTAAGATGACAATATTATTTCAGTTCAAGAAACAATAAAAAAACATATTATCCACAACATATAATATCACTGGTCATTCCAAAATAAATCCCACAAGGCAACTTCATTAAAAACCTAGTTTTCATAGATTAAAAATCACTCACAAAACATCATACAAGCAAGTACAATGAGTGGAAAGTGGTTACCTCCAATTCTTGATATAAAAACTAAACTTGAGGGAAATCAAGTCCATTTTAAGAATAACTATATAATTACACGTTAATAGAATTAACGACAACACCAACTAATATAATAATAATTAATTAATTAGACTATAATTGTCTCATTTTAAATTTTCTTAGAAAAAGTGAGCATTTATCTATTTCTCAAATTATCGTTACAATCTCAATTTCTTCTTTCATAAATTATTTTTCACTAATTATAATTATCAAAATATCACCACATCTTCAATTATTCAACCTAATACTAACTCTTATAAGTATAACACAATTATTAAACAATCTCCAAACCTCCACATACTTAAAATCATATCAATCTCTAATTTAAAATCTCAATTCACAATTCATAATTTCATATAGTTCAAGATTTAGTAAAACTAACCGATTAAAACTATAATATTACTTATAGTAATCCAACTAAATGCCTTAACCCTCATTTAATCGATAAAAATATCCTATAAGACATAAATCTTAAATTCTTTTAAAGAGAAAATAAATTTAAATTCTCATAACAACCAACTAACAAATCTAAACTGATTAAAGTTATTTATTAATCATGTTCTTTATATATACAGTCATCTATTATCAAAATTCAAAACTTTATCATAATTCTAATCCCAAAATTTTCACTAATTAGTATTATATTATCCTCATTAGAAAAAGAAAAATGCGTAGAATGACTTTCATGAAGAAAATTTGTTGAAAATAAATTAATTTAACTTTCTAAACGATCTTATAAAATAAATAACATACCTTGAAATATCCTCAAAACTCTTCCTTCCTTCCCCTTCTCTTCTTCTTCACTCTCACATTCTCTCCGCCTCACTTACTGTAACATCCACCATTTTACTTAACAAAATAACTATATAATAGTTTGATCAGTAACTTAATAGTGCTTCAACCTTTAACAAAATATCCAAAATAAACCATAGTATGCAAAATGAGCCCTAACGTGGCAATATACAATCATCCAACATACACCAAAAAGACAGAAGCACTACTTTCGGCAGAAGTAGCCTAAGCTTCCGAGGTCTTCCCTGATGGACCCAGACGGGTACTATCACCTGAAAAATATAGTAACCATCAATCCAACTTATTACGAATACTAATATGTGCTAGTGAGGTTCCAAGTGGAACAATTTATATAACAAAATATTAAAAATATAATTCACCAATATCCACATCACAAAATTTTATATCATAAATTATGTATCATAAATTAATTATTACAATTTTTCATTAACACAATTCTCAAGATGCCTCCCATCAATCCAACCGAACCGCCTTATTTCCTCCGACTAGACCCATGGGCTAAGTTATATCCATGTTACTGATTACTCAAAAGCTCACTGATCATGTGATGAGGACCGGCCAAAATCCTCAGAGCACGTGTCCCAGACCATGGGTCTTTTCCCCTCATTGAACTAGTGGGGTGTCGTAAGTCCTCATTGAACTAGCGGGTCAGTCCCTCATTGAACAGGTGGGACAATAGAAAGCCAACCATTGTACACCAATAGAGGCCTCACCACGTGGTGGAATAAACTACTTCATTTCTTCCCAAGTCAACCCTTACCATAATTATCACAATAAATAGTTCAACAAAAATTTTCTAAGATTTTCACGTTCATGTCATATTATTTAAACAATTCACATATACATGTCATAATATCTCAATTCCAATTTTTTATACATATATAAATATAATGCATATTGTAATACCCGGTTATTTATCTGGAAATTTTATAAATAAATAAATATTTTGGGAAGGTGAATATGTGGTCTCAAATAATGAGCCTAAATTATCTTACTATTTAAAGTAAATTTTGTTGAAATTAGAGGTAATAACGGTGCGAGGGAAAAAGGTATCTTTGAGTCATAAAATAGCTTGTAACTATTATGATAAATCTTAAAAGGTCATGGAATAATTATTAAAAATTGGGGAAAATATTGTCCTTAATTATGGGAATTTAATAAATTATTTCCTTGGAAAAATAAGAGAGAGAATTTAATATTATGTTAGAAACTCTTTTAGGCCTTATGATTTTTAAAATAATGCATGAGATATAGAATACCAATGTCGAGAAAATTTTTTTGAGATAATGATTTATTCTAATTAAGAAAATTATCAAGCAATTAGTAAATGACTAATTAAGTAATTAATAGGATATTATTGGATGTTTAAGATATAAGATAAAATTAATTGAAAATAATTTTATTAAGGGCTGAATTTTCGAAATAAATAAATAAATAAATAAAAAAAAAAAATTTTATGCTTAGAAAAATAAATATAAAATAAAATAAAATAAATAAATCTAGATATTTTGATTAAAATAATAATATATATGGTAAAGAGCCAACATGACATTTGAGTATGGATAGAAATAAAATCCTACACCAAAACATAGGAATAAAGCCTGAGTCATCTGGACTTTTTATAAACCAGTGAAAATTCTTCTCGAAGTGACCTATCTCCGAAGTCAGTTCTGGAACCAACAGGGTATTTAAGACACCGGGTAAGAGAGAGAAAATGCAGATAGAGGATTTAGAGTCAATACTAAAACAAGTAGTTGCCGTGAATTAGGAATCTAGTGACTTAGGTCAGATCACATTACAAACCAGTAGATTTTTGTCTAGACGCTGGTGCTTTCGGAATTCAATTCCGTAACCGAGGGTGTCTGGCCTAAAATCTTCAGCAGATAAGGAAATGCCCTGGATGGAATCAAAAATTTTACTAAACCAGATGATTAGAAGGGGAATAAATGGAACTTCAACTCTACGTTGCCGGAATTTTGAGTTTCGACGAAACTACGCGATTCGAATACCGATCAGGGAGCGATATCGGTAAGTCAGCATTGTGTGACATCATCAAAGATGATGTCACAAGGGGGGAGATGTCGGCCTAGCAAGGTGGAGGGCCAAGATTGATTTGTCCTCAAAAATGCGATCCAACGGTGCAAGATCGATCCGGAGTTGTAGGTTGTTTAATGAAGTTGCATGGTTTTTAACCCGAAAACCTCTATAAATAGGAACCTCTCTTCTTTTCATTTCCCACACCAAAATTTCGAACCTAGAGAGAAGTTAGAGAGAAGGAAGAGCTCTTGAAGTTCTAGCCAAAGCCGGAGTAAGTTTTTCGGTCCCCGGTCTTAAGCTTCGGTGTTTTATTCAGTAGCTATAGTAGAAATGCTGTTTTTATCTTTAATCTTCCAATATATTATAGATATCATATTTTTGGGTAGATATGATATATATTTCGAAATATGTGATGGGAAAAGAATTATGGCAAAATTTTGGAAGATTAGAGTCAAAAAACAAATAAGCTCGGCGAAATTCCGCCGATAGGTCCAACTAGGGGCAAAATGGTAATTTTACCTAAAATGCCCGTTATACTACTAAGAATTGTTGAATATTGTCCTGATAGGATATCTTTGATAAACGGACCATTTTGCACTCCGCTGTTGTGCCGCCGTCACCCCGCTGTTTTTACCGCCGTCGGACCACTTTTCGTCAAAAACGCTGTTTTGCGCCAAAACGTTCCTTGTACCATAACGAAGTTACGGACGCGTATTTTAACCCTAATCTTGTACTGCTCATATACATATATGTGATAGATACGTTCATAGACTGAGGCTCATTAGAGTTGTCAATCATACTTACGGTTTACACGGGTTATAGTATTGATAATACCGTATGGGTTTTCCTAGCGCTGAGGACACGTGTTGTGATCGTGGCACAGGGTATGTGCAGACATGTTGTGTGGCTTTACATATTGCTTTGTGCTTATGTTCTGTCATTTTGCTGTTCATACATCTGCTCTGTGCTTATGTGTTGATATGCTACTATATTGTTATGAATATCTGTTGTCCATATACTTGTTTTATTTGAGTATAAGGTTAATCCGTTACTTGAGATCCATATGAGAAATGGATCTCGGGCTGTAGCTTCAGTCGGGAGGACCGAGAATTGGTGATCGGGGCAAGCGAGACGGCGTAGGATTCCTGGATGAAGATTTATTTACTTGTTTTACGTATTTATTTACGAACCTTGGATGATCAGATCATTACTCTTACACTATGGTTAACGTTTTGTTAATGGTTCAGTTACTCAGTTACTCTTCCGCTCTCATGCTCTACTCTGATTGTAAAAAAAAATTCCGCTTTTAAATTGGGATGTTACACATATATTTCATAATTCAAATCATATGGTTCCACAAGGCAATTTCTATTAAGATATTCATAATCATTTCATAAAATACTTACAAACAACATATTAATACACATAACAAGTGGGAAGTGATTACCTCTCGCCAAAGCTAACTATTATCACACTGCTCCTAATCCGAAAACTCAAACACACGTCAAAAAATCAATCTACCATAATCAATTTACTAACCATTAATATCTCTTTAAAACTCTACATAATTAAAATTATAACTTATAATTTCATATAATTCAAAATATACAAATTTTAATAATAATATATTATTATAACAA
This sequence comes from Acacia melanoxylon, assembly GCA_019022615.1. NCBI lineage: Eukaryota > Viridiplantae > Streptophyta > Magnoliopsida > Fabales > Fabaceae > Acacia > Acacia melanoxylon. Next base: position 625,015 of record JAFJYJ010000132.1, on the reverse strand, counting down.
AAAATAAAAATAAAAATTACAGTTTAGTGCCACGAATTTCAAAAATGTCATTTTAGTCCTAAAAATTCCAGAAATTACAGTTTTGCCCCCCAAACTTCCAGAAATTATAGTTTATTCCTTCATATATAAAATCTAAATTGATTAAATTCCAATAATATCTCCCTATCCCAAATAAATTATTTTCATAACATTTAATCGGTAAAAATATTTTATATGACATAAATCTTAAACCTCTTAAATAGAAAAATTCATTTTAAATTCCTAAAACCACCAAATAATAAATCTAAACCGACTAAAATTTACTATTAACCATATACTACATACATACAGTCTTCTATTGTCAAAACTCAAAACTTCCCCAAAATTTTCACTAACAAACATAATAATACTTCCATTAGAAAGAGAAAAAAATGTATGGAATAATTTTCATGAAGAAAGTTTATTGAAAAGAAGCTAGTTTATCTATCTAAATAATCTTATAAGATAAATAACATACCTTAATTTAGCCTCCACCCCTTCTTTTCTTTCCTCTCCTTCTCCTCACTCACACTCTCTCTTCTCTTCACCTACAAAGTGTGTGTGTGTGTGTGTGTGTGTGTGTTGGGGGGGGAGGGGGTATTTATAAGATAAAATCTTTTGTTTTTTTAAAGGATTAGGTGGGAGGCATGGCCTCCCACTGATTTGTGCAGTGGGACCGGCAGTGGGAGGTCATGCCTCCCACTGTTTGGTTAGTGGGAGGCCATGCCTCCCACTATATATATATATATATATATATATATATATATATATATATATATATATAAATCCTAAAAATAAATTAGGATATCAAAATCCTAAAAATAAATTAGGATATCACACTTACAACTCTCTACGCACTCTCAACTCTACGCACACTCTGTACACAAAACATAACCACACACACACATATATATACACGTTAAGAAAGGCGGTGGATGACGCAATGATTTTCCCCCTTCCTAAGTTAATACTATCTTCGGTCCTAATTATAAGAGCTAGTTGACTTTTTTGGGAGAGATTAAGGAAGTTAAATAAGTTACTTAATCATTTTCATATGTTGTGTTTTCTTAGATTATATATTAGTTTATTAGTCAAACTCTTATTTTGAAGAAAAAATAAAAATAAAAATACTCTAAACTAATATAATTAGCTTTTTTAATCTCTCCAAAAAAATCAACTAGCTCTTATAATTATGACCGAAAGGAGTATTTACTTGCCACCGAAGTCAATATTAGTGGCAATTGTGGCAGCGTTCTGCCACTTTTTTTTAAAAAATCCCTTTTTATTCAAGTACATAATAAATGCTTTCATCCTAGATTAATAAATGCTTCCATCCTACATTTTTTTTATATTATAATTAAAACATAAAATGAAAATTAGGATGACTGCACACGTTTAGGCCTCTTTTTTTTTTTTTAACAACAATAAATATTATTCATTATTTTTACATCCTTATTCTACTAATTTCTTTTATTATCATAAATGACATTTTATATGAAAACCTTTATTTTGATAATTACATAATAAATTCATGTATCATTATTAATTAATTTTTCTTATTTATAATTAAATCCTAATATAAAAATTAGGATGTTACAGTTTGCACCCGTTGTTGGGCATCGTCCTTGACCGCCTTTATCAGATCCTGAGCTTTGCGAATATGAACCCTGGTTTCCAGTTTAACCCTCTTCAGCTTGGCTGCCCGGTTGGCATACCTAGCATTCAATGTAGTTAAAGCCTGGGCCAAACCGGAAGTTTTCAGGGCGTACCGCTCTAACTTCGCCATCTCTTGCAGTTCGGCAACACCATACTTTGCTGGCTCTAAGAAGCGATCTGGAAGGCAGACAGCATTGCTAAGTTGTACAAGCACCTCGGGGCTACGGCTCCAGATAACCCCATGGGGGAGTTTCGAGATGAGTGGCGGAGGAGGAAGGCTTGAGGAAGGAGAAGCAGTAGGAATCTCCATCGAAGTTAGGACAAGAATCTTTTTTGTGGCTGGGACGGTCTCTTTGGATTTTAGGGCTGGGATCGCTTTTGTGGTTTTTGGCTGTTTAGTTGGACCAACCTGGCTACTGGAACCAACACCAGCTGTCCGAGATTCCGGCGTGGGCCTTTTCTTGCTGGCTCCTACTTTCATAGGGTCGGGATTTGTTAAGGCTTCAGGAAAGGAAGGTCTTTTTCCTATTCTCGGATCTGCAAGACAAAAGGCAATGGTTAGTTATTCATATAACAGAAATCAAAGGGCATGCAATGCAACATAATAAGAAATATCCGTACTCGCCACAAGTCGTCTCTTGGCTTGGGATTTTGGAATATAGTCGGCCGAGTTCACCGGTCGTACTCTTTGATATGATGTTCTAGAAAAGATATCACTTCACTTTCAGCATCAGACAAGCTATGAGTAGAGAAGTCGAATGCGGAAGGGGAGAGAGTATGATGATCCTGAGTCCAGTACAGGGGAAATCTCCCCTCTACTTCCTCGGACTTAAGGGTCTGAAGGAACCAAGGCTGCTGCCCGGGCTCAGCAACAACCTTGAAAAAGGTGGATTTGAAGCCTTTAAATGAGTCGGTAAAAACATGGAAAAGTTTATGGTCACGGACGCTTCGTAATAAGGTCCAACCTTTCCTAGAAGGGGCGTCTTCACCGGCATCTTTACCGGCACTAGCCTCACGGAGGTTAAAGAAATGAAAGAAAACCTGGAAGGTGCAAGTTAGACTCTTAGCTTTGCAAAAAATTTTCGAAGGCGATGGCGAAAGCCCAACTATTGGGATGAAGTTGGGTGGGAGCAAGATGTAAGTGGCTTAGAAGGTCAGTTTGGAACTCGGTAAACGGGAAGCGAATACTGAGCCGGGAAAACAAGTCTTGGTAGAAAAGAAAGAAGTGGGGATCATCATTCCTCTCCCGATAGGAGCACACCGGTTTATAGTCAAGAGGCAGGCAGATGGTATAGACTTCCCCGTCACCGACGCCTAGCTTGGCGAGCTCGTCTGAGGTTATCGTATTCTTGATACGTAATACCTCTTCGGTAACCCATTGATTCAACGTCTTTGAAGACTTTGAAGGACTGGTAGAACTCGATTCCCCAGTCACAGATCGCTCGGTTTGGTGTGAAGGCGAATCCATCCTATACCTATAATAGAAAGTAAAAGTCAGAAACAGGGGGAATACCTGAGTTAAAAAAGCTACGGCATGGTGAAGCCAAAATATGCCAGGCCGGCATATTCTAGGCCACCAGAGGCTGGGATTGCTTTGGTGATAGATTTATATCGGCAAGAGGCTAAAATGGACTCGGCTTCAGAGTCACAACCGCTATTGACGAGATCAATGCTTGAGTAGCAACACTCATCGCACGGACCGACGACATTCCCCTAATGGGATCTCGGTCTACTTTGCTGTATATTCTTTGGCAAAAATAAGCGAGGAGTCGTGATATGTGAGTCGTGATCTCTGCTATGAAGTCTAGGTGGATTAGGAGGGAATCCCGGGTTATAGACATGTTGATCACGGCTCTCTTGCGATTGTGTTTGTTCTCTCTTTCTACTCCCACTACCCCAAGGTTTGCGGAGCAATGCTTCTTGCTTCTCTTCCTCGGTAAGGGGTTTTCCCCAGAACCAGTACAGTACTTTTGAAGAAAGTTTTTGAAGTATCTCTTCGTCCTCTTCTGGAATCGCTTTACCATGAATCGTAGAGGGTAAAGGAGTGTCTTTATCCATGAATTTTCTAAAGAAAGAATCGAAAGCAAAGCTTTTTCGGAAGGCTCAGATCAAATTTTCAACCTATTGTTGGTTCGGAGAGAAATTCTCTAAGAAATCATCACAACCTTTAAATGCAAGCGTATTGGTTAAAAAAAATGGGAGCAAGGGATGAGAATGACACTGGAAGTTTGAAACGTAGAAAACCCAGAAACTCGAAGAAACTACTCAGGAATCCCAAAAACCCTAGATGCACATCCAGCAAACCAGAAAATAGATGAAATAAAGCGGAAACAAAAGATGAGAAGGAAGCAGTAAGAATACCTGAATGTAGGAAAGATGAAAGGAGCTAAGTGTTGCAAACAAGAGTATCGAGGGAAGAATGCTTAGCAGAAGAGAAAGTTTTTGGGAGGGCAAAGGGAGCTTCGAGCAAGAAGTGGTAAGAAGAGGTGGAAAATGAGAATATATAAACATTACAAATTTGAAGAGTCAGGGGCAGCAAAATCAATTCCTTTTTTAAAGCATATTTCCCCCAAAAAAAGTGCAATGATGACTGATACGAAATGACGTGGGCATTAAATGTGCACGAATATCAATGGTGGCAGAAGTGGTCATCACACGTGAAAGGGCGGTTATACGCCATGACGATAGCAAACGTACAGTTGTTAAATTGTCAGTGGTATAGGCAAATGGAATCCGGTCATATGCTATTATCTTTGCATGATGTCCCAGATTGGGGGCAGCTCATGGTGGAAAGGTTTAAACCCGGTTGAATGCGGATGAAGGCTATAAAGGCAATACCGACCATTATTAAAAGCAAGTGGGTTTTTCAAAGAAAACCAACCCAGAATACACATCTGGGGGCAATTAATGCAGGAGTCAAACAAATATGAAGTTCATGCAGAACTCGGCAAGAAGATTAGGCGAGTAAGCAATGGCGACCAAATCTAATGATAAGAATACACTCATAGAACCCGGTCAAACCGAGTTCAAGGCTAAGTAACCAATGCATTCCGGAAGCTCAGAGACCTAAACTACCAGGCTGAGGGGCAACTGTTATAGACTCATCAGAGACCCATTCATCGCGAGGCCCAACAAGGGCAATTTATACTAGAACCCCTCCATAATCAGGTAACACACTAATTGGCCTATAATCAAGGCTATGCAAATAGTACGGCTAAAACATGGGCTGAGAGGGGCACAAAGCCCAAGGTCCAAACCTTAAGGTAATCTCTATAAATAGAAGGTTAACATATAAGGTACATATTCTCTATTTACCCTATTTTACTATTCAGCCTCACTGTGCACACACCCCACCCCTTTTTGGCTAACGCCATATTTGTGTTGCACAGTGATCCATCGCTCTCTTGGGTATCTTCTATATAGGTATTTGGGAGAATCATTTGATATTCTTTTCGGTGTCTTCCACATAGATACCCTGAGGAATCCTTTGATCCTATATAAATCACCTACTAGTCTATTGAGGCTAGACTTCTGTATTCTACATTAGAACAACATGTTTGTGGAATTATTTAGTCGACGATCCTTAAAATCTGGAAAATGTATCAGATACTTTAGAGTATCACTACTTTCTAGTATGCATGAAAATATATTAAATATGACAATCCATTGATATAGCCCAATCCAGTTTCTGACAAACATTGAGACAAGTTATTTTTCTAACAGGTATTTATGGGAATTTCCATTGATATATCTGCGTGTGGCGCGGTCAGTATTTGCATGTCCAACTCCATCAAATCAGACCACACCAAGTGGGATTAGACAGGGAGAAAAATAGGCGGATCATATTTGCTATTTTGGAGTTATGGACCAAGCCATTAAATAGACTGATTTGATAAAACACACACACACACGTATGGGGACCAAATGCAAGTATGAGGTGGTTGTTCCATTAACTTCATCCCCCAAGAATAGTGACAAAGATGAAGCAGCATCACGCCTTAAGGTTAGGTGGCCACACATGCTTTCGCTGATAGAAAGTGGAGACGAAGCAAACACGGAGCCACAAAACTAAAAGCAAGGCCACAATATACCCCACCCACTCCCATTAATTAAAAGCAGAGCTGCAGTTTGTTTCAACCTGGCCTAATCAAGAAATTGTCAAATTAAAAAAGCATTTGATGCATGTTGGGGAATGAGAGCTTTAGAGGAATGATGAGTAGATCATCAACAAACAGCATTGGTTGTGGTGAAAGATTTCAGCAGCAGGTGGTGTCAGCCATATGAATATGATATTGCTTCTCTTTTTCTCACAGAAAAGACAATAAAGAAATTTTGGAAAGCCTGAAAACTAGCGAGAGCATTGCAGGAGACTGTAGTAAGAATTATGCAGCAATTAGCTGTGCAGGAGGCTGTAGTAAGAATTATGCAGCAATTAGCTGTTGCTATTCCCAATAGACTCATTGGCCCTTTTCTTCTTTTCGGGGTATTTGTTGCGCGGCTCTTCCTCCTGCACCGACTACTGTGACTCAAACAAGCTGATGAGAATATTTCTGATTTTTTGAATGAACACCCTACCATGGAAAAAGCAGTCAACAGTCACAAAAGCTAATGCCCAACTCTTTTTTTTTTTTTTTTCTCAACAAAAGCTAATGCCCAACTCTGTATAAAACAATACAACAAAAGTGAAATGAAAGGGGCAGCCACCTGCTGGCTTTGGAATTGCACATTTTCACGAAATACCAGCTCAAATTCTCAAAACATATCCTTTACTTTTTGAAAATAATAATAAAGCAAGTAAACAACATCCCCTGCTGTTTTACTTAAAATATATATTTGAATAGTCTTCTATTATTCTGAGCAAAAGAAAATAGTCTTCTATTATATATGGCTTTCATGACAAGGGTCTAGCAAAATTTCAAGGGATCATTTTTGACAAACAAGATGTGTGCATAAAACACAATAATTTGAACAATCTTTCCATTATGACGCCTACAAACTGAAATAGTGGGATTGAAAGCACAAGCTGGTAAGGCAAAAAAAGAAGAAGAAAGAAAGCACATGCTGGTAACGAAATAAGGAAATCGGAGGGCACTCACTAATCATGGAGTTATCATTCTACAGTCAACACAAGATCTTCGGATAACAATCTTCCCCTACACACAAGCGAAGAAAGCTATACCATCTCCAGAATCTGTAAGGGTAGAACTGACACGATCAAATCCAAATTAAAGGAACACATTTTTTAATCAGACGTATTATTTAATTATAATCTGCCAGCCCCATAAGAACACCACAACATGATTGATATTCTATGAAGAAAAGAGAGAAGGAACCTTCCACGAGTGACTCAGAAGAGTAATAAATCGCTGACTAAATACCACAATTTGGCCTACAAGAAAAGCATACAGTATAATAATAGTCACTCAATCATATTTTACCATCAATATTTACGCGATTGAGTACGAATAGTTTATGTAATAAAGTAGCAGCGTCACATCAATAGCTGAATTTTCTAACTAACAAGCCCGAAGGAAAAATTATTCAATGAAAGGAAACAAAAAGTGGAAGAGGCGTGGAAACTATTCTATACAAAAGAAGGTGATGCATCATTTTTTTTGCTCAATTTCATTTGAAAAGAAGATGGAATCTAATTGTGGAAATAAACTAACACATAAATATCTAAAGACAATCATGATTTGCAATAATTTCTTTTAATAATCGGATCACAGACTAAAACTATACATATTTTCATGACCCCTCAACATTTGCCCCCTTCTAACTAAAGCCTACATAACTACTAACTATTACAGAAAACACTAAACAGCAGCCTAATTCTTGTATCTCCCCAAATTAAACAAAAGTACACCTTGAAAATGACACAGAACTTCATTCCCATGGTGGAAGAAGAACTATGTCAACCTACTGTTAAGAAAACACTGAAAACAAAAAAGAAGTGAGTGACTAAAATCAGAGGAGCCTTAGACTCTAAGCAAATAAACGCTGAGTTCAGGGACTCCGTTACAGTCAGGATTCATCATGTAAAAAGCTTCAGAGTCTCTAGAACCAACGACCCTCTCAAATTTAGCTCTCATGTACATGAGTTCGCCATCAGATTCAGACCCAGTTTCATGGTTCCCAACAGGCAGGACCCCAGCACCCATTGAGATTGGCTCCACAGCTTTCAAAATGTCCCACTCTCTGTCTCCACAGTCTCTTTTGGAAGCAAAACCACACTTCTTTCCGTTGCAATAGGTCTTCCACAGAGGTTCTTCCAGTAATCTCAGAGATTTCTTTGCTTCCTCTTCCTTCAATTTGTCGCATTCTAGAGTGATTCGAACCAAGCCCGACGCCATTTCGCGAACCAAGCCACTGATGGGCGTGGCGAGCTCGATTAGGAAGGCAGGTCGCGAGGCGGGGTCCTTCTGGAAGGCGAGATGAACGTGACCTCGTCGATTCCCAAAGAGTGTGCCGACGACACGAGGGCCGAGAGCGAAAGATGGGTTGGAACGGTTCTTATGGAAGGCGGTGAGAACAGATCGGAGCCTAGAAAGTGCAAGGGTCTGGAGCTTCCTCCTGGAGGCAAGAGGTGCAGGCTTTTGGTGATGGTTATGGTTATGGAGGATTTGAGAGATGGAGTGGGACGAGGGAGGGGGGACTTCGTCATCAGCGTCTTCGTTTCCGAGGTGCTTGGAGGAGTGAGAGTGTCTCTTGGAGGAGAAGTCTTGAGAGGCAGTGGCCATGTGAGTGTTCATAGCAGAACGAAACGAAAGGAACAGAAGATAACGCAGAGAGAGAGAGAGAGTTTTGATGGGGAGGAAGAGAATGGTGACAAGGAGGGAGTGAGGAGACAATTGCGTTCGATATTTCACTTTCGAGAGGGGACAGGGTTGCCCTCCTCAGGGTCTGGGACTGTGCTTCTTCACTCCATCACTCTTTTTTGACTTCATCGCCTGAAAATGGCCGTGACACAAGATCTGACCATTATTTATAAACATCTTTTTTTTTAAAGGATAATTTTAACATCAAAACAAATAAAAAACAAAGCTGTAGCGATCATCATTTAGCCCTCGGCTCAAGGAAATGGACCCCCTTCATTCTCGATTATTAGTTATTGGTGCGAATTTACCTCCAACCAACTATACCCTCTCGGCTCTCCACAATTATTTCGAGTACATTCATTTTTACCTTTATTTAATAAAATACAACAAATAAGTGTCTTCCCATTTTCTTAATATCATAGCAAATGTATTTTATGATAATAACATTTCATTCCACTCTATTCCCAACTTTTCCATGAACAAAGAGGCCCTGCATGTTTTATTATTGTTTTTACACAGTCAATGTAAACATACATGCATACAAACATGACAATGTTGGACTGGAGTTTGGAACCTCGGCTCGCAGTGCAAGATGAAAACGCTTTGTCATTGGGGCAACTGGTCATTTGCTACTATTATAAATTATCTAGGCATAATATAAGAAATAATAAAAGAGATGAGTTTAACAATCAACAATCTTCTCTGATTTTTCTGCATATTTTTTTTTTGGTATAAAAATTTTAGGAAAGGGGTTGGGTTTACCCACGATCTAAGGGTAGGGCAAAATCTCCTTTTCTGCATATTGCTTGCCTATCTATGGTTTTACCGTATACGAATAGACGAATACATTTTTTTTTATATAACCAAAAGCAACCAATCATTAACTACAATTTATCATTCTCCAATATCCTCTGAAGCTCGGGATCTGCATGTGACATAATATGTAGACCTGGCAGAGATGAGATACTCGCTTTAGCCTGATGATCTGCTGCAGCATTCGCCCAGCGACTAATGTGCTGGATCTCCACATTCCAATTGCGGTCAAACATGGTTTTGATCTCCACAACTAATCGACTATCCTCATGCGCTCCATTAAGTGGGCTCCTTATCAACTCCACAACATCTGCAGCGTCTGTCTAAAGAGTGACATCACGGTATCCCATATCCCACGCAATTTTGAGGCCCTGAAGACAGCCCCACAATTCAGCAGTTAAATTATCTCCCCCCTCTCCTTTAAACATGAACCCCATAAGGAGATTACCATGCTCATCACAAACCAACCCTCCGCTTGCGACTCTAGGGGCCGATAAAAAGAATGCCCAATTAGTATTAACCTTGACTCATCCTGCCTGCGGCGGTCGCCATCTCTCCCCAATCTGATTAGGCGGTGACTTCTTACCCTTTATCGAACAGAATCTTGCTCGGGCGTCAATCATGCTACTGTGCATGGCCATCACACTAGCTTGTAGAGATGAGTTCGAGATCCACTTTCCTTCAAAAACTAACGTGTTTCGGCGTCTCCATAACCACCAGCACACAATAACAAATATACTTCTCCATTCATCTGATCGTTGGTTCTTTCCCTGGTGGCTGACGTTCCAGCGGAGCCATAGATCATCCGGTAGAAAAGAAAATCGACGCCATAATTGTCTGGGAACAATCTGTTTCCATAGTTGCATGGTAACTGGGCAGTTGCGCAGGACGGGATGTATTGTTTCAGGAGCTAAGGAACAAGCTGGGCAGCGATCATTAGTAGTCAGTCCACGTTTCCTTCTAGAAGCGTTTGTGAGGATTAGCTTGTGAATTGCAAGCCATGAGAAAATTTTACATCTCTCTGGAATCTTAAGCTTCCATGTAATCCCCCATAGAGGATCCGGTTGCTCTACATTATCATTGAGGGCATCATATGCTGATTTCACAGAAAAATCACCATTCTTAGTCCACTTCCAGCGGAGGTTCCCATTCGGTAGAAACTCCATACCCTCCTGCACCTTATTCCAAGTTCGCTTAATCCCACTCCATAGGTTTGACCTAGCTCTCTTCAAGTCAATCTTAGGAATCATATCCGGCCCACAGTTATACTTGCTTTGTATGACTTTCACCCACAAGTCATCCCTTCTAGTTGATAACCTCCACCCAAGTTTTATAAGATACGCTTGGTTGTAGTAGTTGGAATGGCGAATCCCCAAACCACCTCTATTGTTAGGTCGACAAATCACATCCCAAGCCACCAAAGGGATCTTCCGATGGTCTTCGGTACTTCCCCATAGAAACTGACGGTTGCATTTGTCCAAAGACTCACACGTACTAGCTGGGAGGAAAGAGGTCTGCATGACATATCCAAGAATTGCCGTGGTAACTGAGGAAACAAGGGTTGATCTCCCTGCTGTTGAGATTGATTTCACTTTCCATTTTGATAGCCTTAGTTTAACTTTATCTACCACGTACTGGTAAGATTCCTTCGTCACACGTTTGTGGTGCAGGGGAACGCCGAGATACTTACCCAAATCACTCGTGATAGAAAAACCCAGAGAAGCACACATCTCAGTTCTCCTAGTGTGACAGACGTTCTCAGAAAAGCAAACTCTAGTCTTGTGATAGTTAATCTTTAAGCCAGAACTTGCACAAAAAGATTGAAGACACGAGTTAATTACCTCAACCTGATCCATGGAAGCTTCAACAAATAAAATAATGTCATCTGCAAAGAACAGATGCGAGATAGGAGGACCCATTCTTGTGAGTCGGATTGGCTTCTAATGGCCTTCAAGAGTGGCTGCCTGAATAAGATAAGCTAGCTTCTCCATACAGATGACAAACAGGTAAGGTGATAGGGGATCTCCTTGCCTCACTCCCCTAGTTGGGCGAAAAGACTCGGCTTTATCCCCATTCCATAGCAATTGTATATTAAAGAACAAAATGCACTGAGAGATTACCTCTGTAAGGCTACATGGAATGTTAATTTCCTGGAGACAATTCAATAGAAATTCCCAGTTAACACGATCATATGCTTTCTCCAGATCTATCTTGACTGCCAAAAAACCTTTTTTTCTTCATACTTCGCATACTATGGATGACCTCCTGAGCCACAATAATATTATCACTATTGTGTCGTCCTGGTACAAAACTGCACTGGTTGGGAGCTATCACATGAGGAAGGATAGGTTTCAATCTATTCATAATAATTTTCGAGACCACTTTATAAATGACATTGCAAAGGCTAATCGGTCTCATGTCTCCCATAGCTTCGGTTGATCTTTCTTTGGAATGAGTACAATTAGGGTACTATTTATCTCGGATATAGCCTGTGGGTTAGCAAAAAGGAATTTCACATAATTAATAACGGACGTACATACCGTCTCCCATTGATTTTGGTAGAACAGGGTGTTAAATCCATCAGGCCCCAAGGATTTGAGCGCTCCTATGTTGAACATAGCTTCTCTAATTTCAAGGTCATAGATTTCACGATTGCACCATCCGAGCAAGTCCTCCTCAACATAAGGGTATGACATATGGCAGTCAAGAGTTGGCCGCTCCAAGCCATCCTCCGAGAGAAGTTTGGAGAAGTAAGAAGTGGCCATTCTTTTTATTTGTCCGATGTCAAAAACCCATGAGCCCTCATCATCCTTAATAGCTTCAATTTTCTTACTTTTTTTACTGCGATTAGCACGTGCATGAAAGTAGCGAGTATTACGATCCCCGTATACTGACCACTCCGCCCGAGCCTTCTGTGCCCAAATGACAGACTCCTGAAGCAAAACATCCTCAAGTTCCTTCCAAATAGATAGCTGAAGTTCCTCATACTTAGGCACCATACCATGTCGAGCAACAGCTCTAGTGATGCCATCTAGACGACGTAAGAGAATCTTCTTCCTCCCTTCTGTGTGTCGAAATACCTATTTGTTCCACTTAGAGCACGCTTGAGAGGAACTGAGAGATATTTGTCACCCAAGCACTATCCTGCTGCCATGAATGTTTGACAAATTCATCAAACTTTTCATGCAACACCCATGCAGCGATGAAACGAAATGGTCTGTTTGGTTTATTAGATTCTGCAGCCATATTTAAACGAAGAAACAGGGGCCTAAGATCTGACTTAAAAAAGGGTAGATGGGCAACCGAGGCATTAGGGAACATAGTGAACCACTTATCAGTAGCAAGCATCCTATCTAGCCTGGCCTCAGACGAGCCTCGTTTCCATGTATACTCCGGACCAATAAATCCCACATTCCTTATATCGTGTAAATTGGCCCAGCTAATGAGATCACGGTCATAAGAACATCGGAACGTGGCAGATGACCTCCGTTCACAATGCAGTATTGTACCATTAAGGTCTCCTCCAATCATCCACGCACCATGGACTGTTGGTGCTATCCGAGAAAGGTTGCTCCACAGGGCCCTACAACTGACAGCAGAAGGGCTAGCATACACAACAGTGAAGTGCCATTTGTTACCTGCAACGTTAGTAATCTGTAAATGCATAAATTGATGATGAAACTCTAAAACTAACACTTGTAAGATGCTAGCTTCCCAAAGGCACCAAATGCCACCGCTATATCCCTCACATTCTATAAGCTCTATGTTTGCGAACCCCAACTGATTAGCACGTCGTGGGGCTGCCTCTTTAGTGCAACGATTTTCCAAAATTGCAATAAAATCCAGTTGATAATGGGCTTTGAGGTCACGAACCAGAGGAATAAAACTTCGAGCGCCGATACCTCTAGAATTCCATATCATGTAATTCATTAGGAAACAAGTGAGGTGGTTTGGGGTGTGGCAGGCTCCCCCTCCGCCTTATCCTGGTCGCTCATGTGCTCATCCAAGGAATTCTTAAGCACCAACTCCTGATCCTGTGCCTGTTGAACGATGTCCATGTCTCTATGCTTTTCCAAAGTCGTAGCACGTATGGTGTCATGTGCTGCAACTTTGCTGTGAGTAATTATAATTGAAGAATCCAACCCAAGTCGAGATGTGGACCCTTCACTAAGTACAAGTGACTCCCCCCGTAAGCTTTGATCCACTATCTTTGGGTTATTGGATGAGTGGAATTTATTGGGTTCCAAAACAAGGCCCACCTACGAAGACCGAGAAGCCCTGTCACGTGCTGGAGGCTGATTCTCCTTCCCTTTTGCCCTGTCACGTGCTAGAGGTTGATTCTCCTTCCCTTTTGCCCTTCCTTTACTAGCACTCTTCCTTTTTGAACCAACTTTGACCCATTCTGATTTTGGTGGGGCTCGTTCCTTTAATGCCTCACTTTTATTCTCATTATTTCCTAATTGCACGTCATTCATCCCCATCATCCGTTGAGAATCAATTTTATTTTCAGGAATATCCTGGACCACGATTTGCTTCGGTTTCTCATCAATTTCCTTCTTAACTGTACCCGAAGAATTAGCCCCACGAAATTCACGCCGCAAGATCCTCAACTTCCCAAACGGACTCTTGCCACCCTTGCCGGCTCCGGTAACAATGCTAGATCCACTGCCGGTCATGGCTGCCTTCTCCAATTCTTTATCGCTGGTTACCTTCTCCAATTTTTTCCCACCTTCATCCCCCATGCTACCATCCACCTTCCTTTCCTCCTTCGTTGACTCGGTTTCAACCTTCTGTCGCATTGGACAACCCACAACCTGATTCCCGTATTTTCCACACTCGAAACATACCTGGTGGAGACCTTTGTAAATGATTGGCCTTTCTTCTCCGAAGACCACATAGGTTGGCAGGAGCGGTTGCTTCAAATCAATTTCCACACTGATACGCGCAAACCCTCCTTTTTCATAGATAGAAGTTAATCGATCCACTTTGATCATTTTACCGATCATGTTTCCTAGTCGACGCAACGATTCGACATTGTAAAACTCAAACGGGACGTTTGGTAGCCGGACCCATGCTGCGATGTTACACTGCAAGTCAGCCTTCCAAGGATTAAAATTGGGTCTCCATCTCTGTACAATGAGGCAGTGGTCGTCGATCATCCAAGGCCCCTCCTGAAACGCATACTCTTTATCTTCTTTGTTGGAAAAGGAGACAACATAGTAGCCATTGTTGAGTGGGATAAGTTTCAGAGGATCCTTTGCCCTCCACATCCGATTGATGCGATCACGAATGATATAAGTGGGAAAGTGCGCTCCCAGAACCTTGATAATTAAGGAATTCATCCAAGGTAAACACCATGCAGTATACTCCTCCGTAGTGAACTTCAGTGCTCCAGGTTTCCCTTCCATCCTTCGTGTCAATTGGTTCTCGTCTTCATCCGACTCCTCAAGGTCACACCTGGTATCTTGCTCGTTCATTTTGTGAAAATAGTCCTTCCAGCCTTGCACAATGTCGTCCTCCTCGGAGTGCTTCACCAGAAATCTTGCATGTCCAGGCGAGAGAAGTTTATCTCTATAAGATAGTTTGGGTGCACCATTCTGCGTCTTGAGTCCTGGTTCACTAGGTCCAGCAACGTCCCCTTTCTTCTTCGCATCCGTCCGGCCAAACGCGAAGGGCTTGCCTCCAGCACCCTGCACTCCCTTTGTTGTGTCTTTCCCACCATCACCCTCTCCATCACCACCCCCCGACCCTTCCTTGCCGCCGCCTTCCGTCCCTCGCTTTCGCCCTCTATCACTCTCAGTCATCTCACGCACTCAATAGACGAATACATTTAATCATGAATAACATTTATATTCCAAAATAAAGTTAATAGAAGATATTTATATATAAATTTTTCTACATATTGGAAATTGATTTCTGAATCAAACACAGCCGTATGCTGAGTACTGATGATACACAACTGGCGCGCCAGGAGCAAAGTCAAGAAGCCATGGATGGTTCGTGTAAGAGGAGGTAGTGAGTATCAATATGATGATATGAAGAAGACAATAAGCTCATTCATTTATTTGCGTTTTGTTTCAAATTTGGCTCTCCCAATCGTCAGCTCCTGAAGGCCAAAACTAAAAGCAAACACTTCTTTTCACCTCCAGATCATTAATTCCTTATCAAGTACTAGTAGATCAAAATCGACCTTTAGGAATAATGGGGAAATTAGCTCTAGCATCCAAGGGAAGGACAGCCCCCCTTTTTTTGGGATTCAAGACAATCTAATTATGCAGTGGAACCTGAAAATATAAGGGCCCGGGATAGCAGTAGTAGAAGTGATTTTTGTTTCTGATGGATTTTTTTTTCTTTTTTCTGTCGGACTTTTCCTGATGTGATTTTTGTTTGAAATAGCGGTGACAAAAATAGTTTTTTTCCTGATGGGCACATGTTTGGCATAACTTTTGAAAAGATAGTTGAGATGAAAAATGATTGAAAAGGGCATAATTATATATATATATATATATATATATATATATATATATATATATATATATAATGTGATTATTTGGGATAAAAAAATTAAAAATAAAAGGCCTAAGCTACTATGATGGGATCTGATAGGATCAGAAGCTTGGATCAGTTGCTTCAACCCATAAGTGGCTTCACCCCTTGAAGCCCATCACATGATGAAGCTTTTCCAAATACTCAAAAAACAAGTTTTCACTTCTGATGAGCTTCTAATAGGCTTTTTTTGACTTATGATGCTTTCCCAAACAAGCTCCAAGCCTGCCAGCTCTCAGCTTCAACTTTGATGCAATGAACAAAAATGACATCTGACTAGTTAGTTAGATGAAAAAATAGTACTACATCTAATCTTAAATATAGGACAAAATTTGTAATGAAAATTGCACTACAAACTTTTTTTTATATTTAGGACCGGAGGGAGTAAATCAATACCTTATTAGGTTTATAATTAAGAAAAAACACTGACGGAATAAAGAACTTGTTAAGAGCTGGTTAAATCAGTAGTGAGGTAATTACTCAAATTCTTTTTATTTTCTTAATATTCTTTTTTTTTTAATACAAGGCGATAGGGGAGGGGGGATTGAACCCAGGACCTAGGGGGAATTTTATCCCAATACCACTGCACTACTAGTAGTGCTGGTTATTTTCTTAATATTCTAAACATGTTTCTAAACTATATTTTACACAAGCACGTGCCTCATCAGTGTTGTAGAAAGTAGATACACACAAAGTGTCTGTTTAAATTAGGGGTAGAAACAATTTCTCCTACGTAATTAACGGTGGTAGAACTTGTTTTTCATACGTGATTTATTGTATACAAGGTAAGTTTATAAGAGAAGTCTTAACTTACATAAACATACTTGTCCAACTAAAACCCAAACATGACCAAAATAAAATCATTAATTAGAAAATAGCACACATTTTGTTATCATTTTTAACATTATTATTCAATGACTATATAATGAAATTAAAACATACTACGATCAATTCAATGAAACCATTGAATTATAAACCAAGGTCTCAAAGTCGGCCCCGGAATGTTAAGCATACAGGGAGGGCTTCCTTTCCAGATTAAAGGGGCGTCATTGATTTGAGATTAAAATCGTGGGTTGCTCGCCACAAGAATTCGGATAAGGGACCCTTGCCACCAATAATTGTACCGCGGGCGATCATTATTCATTTGTATAAAGAAAGGCTTTTGGAATATACTTTGAAAGTCGACATACAGAAATAAAAACATGAACAGGACGGGGCCATTAATAATTGACGGTTGAGCGAATTAATCCAAGTAGAGTCTATCATTAAAATCAAAGCCAAAAGTGGTTAGAACGTGTGAAGATACAGGGGGGAGGATTGCGAGGAACTCACTAATTATATACAATACATACATACATCAACCTACAGACATGGATTCATACATGGAATTTCAGCACATCGCAGCCATAGCCCATAACCGGTGAATCGTTATTTGTACAAAGCTACCATTTAAAATTAAATTAGAAGCACCCATGTGCTTTCCAATAGAATAACAAGGCTCCTAACTTCAAGTCAGCTCTCTAAACTTTGGTCACCATCTGGCTGCTGCTTGGTGGAAGCAAGTGCCTCACCATTCATTCTGGCACGTGCCTCCGCAAACATCCTTTGCTGCTCTGCTAAAGCTTCCTCCTCCGTCATTTCTGCTCCATTGCTCCATTTCCCTCCTTTTAGAGAATCCTGCTGAAAGATACCCCACCATAACCAGGTCAACAAATACTTTTCACTCCCCAACCGAGGGGAGTTACTATATGCCACTTCTACCAACTCAACATGCAAAAGAATCGTTAATTATTAAACACTTACCATGGTCTCAATCTTGTGCTGTTCATATGCTGCATAAACTTCCTCAATATACTCACCAAATCCAAGAACCTGAATAATATACAATCATATCAATAATGAAACATCACATCCATCAGGCAACCACCATCCATTCTTGACCACTTCAATCATATAAAACGTTGTAAAAAGGAAAAAAGAAACTCAAACACAGAAAAATACATACACTGGCATATACTGGCCAGAAAAGGGGGGGCACGGGGGACACAAGTATATAGCTTGTAAATACTCTAATTGACAAAATCAACTGATGAGAGAAGAGATCAAATACAACAATGGGGGGAAGGAATAATCCCAAACCATATTTAAACCACATAACCCACAGCCTGCATAAACAGCACTGTACTGACGGACTTTACACACTCCTTACTACCAGAACCAATAAACTTAAGAGCTAAAAATACAATCTAGATTCTAGACCGGTTGGACAAACCCTATGCTGATTAATAATAAATGCAGAAAAAGATTATTCAATCTTTAAACTCCAATGAAACATAATGAAAAATACAAGGACACATCTTGGTTGTCACACAACATGCAGAATACAAGGATCAAAATGAAACATATACCAAAAATCCTCATGTTTACTATCATCTGAAGACGCCTCTTGTAGTCCAACATATCACTAGTCCACCCAAAATGAAACTTTCTGTTGGTAATACACTACTAAACAACCAATATGATACACTCCAAAATCCTTTGTAAACATATGCCGCCCCCAAGAATTAACACATCCATCACAACCTAAAAATCCAAACACTAGACGAGGACAATTTTACAGCTAATCTGTTAATGCTAATAGCCTATGACTTGATCATAGCATGACAAAGTATAAGTTCAAGGAAACAAATCATGATAACGTGAATCCAAAACACAACAAATTCAAGAATAACAGTTATGTCATGATCAAAAAGACACATTAATCGGCATAACAAACGAAAGCTGTAAGTGAAACAACACATGATGAACTCTAAAGATAATGTACACACTCATATAATCATAACCAGAAGTCCATAACAGAATCCACTTTCCAAGCTTAAGAGATATGTGGTGGATAAAATACCTCTAAAGCCTTCAGTACATGCTCAGGTGCAATTGTCCTTTTCTCCTCTCTGCCGCAGACTTCGTTGGACTCTGATGACACAAGATTTATAAACTCTACAAAATATTGATCAAACAATAACAAAAGAATATTCAGTATGAGTGTAACAAGAATACAAGGCGGGAAGTACCACACCTGCCACCATAATTGCTACGTCATGAACTATCTATGTTCAGATTTAAACTAGAAGATGTTCAATGGAACATGCAATGCAGTTCCAGACAGATAATGATGTTTATTTAGTCATTCTTCATCATTTATGAACCAAAACTAGCCCTAGAAAAGAGTCAAAACAACTATCAAAGTCAGTTTACCAAACCAATGATATATGACATAAATGACAAAATAACAAGTTTATCAGTTTATGTGCCCATGCCACCAAGATGCCCAAACTTCAACCCTAAAAGAAAATACAAACCAGTTCCTACAGAAAAATATTCAATAAATGCTGAACAGCCAAGGGCAATGACTTCCATAATTAAGTAGGAAAGTGGGGGAGCCTATGGGCTATAGAAATAAGAATTTCAAACACAATATAACTGAAATGAAAGCAACAAATGTTGCATATACTCACCTACACAACACTCAATCAACAGATCTTGAGCATCTCTTGCAACACGAACATCAGGGGGTAACATTTCTTTAATAATTTTTGTCATAGTTGCTGGCAAAACATCACAATGTGTTCAGTATAGGAAATACATCGAAGTGCATAATCTTTGAGAAAAACACACACACGTTTGAGCCTTGCCTCAAATCCCATTGAAAATTTAGAAAACAAACACCAATATTAGTCAGCAATACTTCTTAAATTACACTGCGCAGAAAATTAATGTGTACCAATGTCAATACCTTACAAGCATCAGAAAGAAAGCCAATCTTAAATTCAATACTCGGATCACAGAATGAAGCTATTAATTGTTTTTTTTTGGGGGGACAGTACACTTCACATTACATTTAACCACTATGCTGTTTGTCATGCCATGGTGTCCACTTAAAGCTAATTTCTTTTGTTCACTAGTTATCAATTAACAATTAACATCCAAACTTCAAATCATTCAGAAAGTTTTAAGCATAGACATTTTTAAGTTCACAATCCCCTAAAACGCAAATTTCAGGAAAAGATAGTTGCTTTGGTCATACACGGAGGTATACAATCAGACATCATGACTCATGAGATGCCACATATAGAGCTTTCTGCAACTATCAAGAGTAGACATCTCAGCACAGATGCAAATATTGTATGAGTATGTCACCCAGAAAAAATTGTATGAGTAAGTTGAAAGAAAAAGATGCCATATCTTAGGGTTCGAGTTACTGAAGGGGGGTCGATTCAAATGACCTCAGAAACTAAGAATTATACTGCTTGACATCAATAATTGAGTTGTCATTTTCCCTAAGTCATGACAATAGTCAAATTCAGCCAAATCGGGTATGCGAAAAAATACAACACTGCAGAGAACAGACCTCAACGGTACAAATGTTAGGAACATAAGTTCGCCCATGCGAGAAACAATTGATTGCAGATAACATACTTAATACACTAACCAATAACCGTGGGCTTAAAATCACCAACAAGGAAAGAAATAGAAAGAGAAGGCACCTTTAGGAAGCGAAGCATCTTCCTTCGATTTCCCAATGATGTCCATCGGGTCCATTGTTTCACCTTGAACCAATAAACGAAACAATCAATACCCAAAAATCGAATAAAACGAAAAGATGACAGATCTGAAACAGAGCAACGAAAACGGACGAAGAAAGAGCAGACTCACCAGCGTAAGGGGTCGAACCGATGAGGACAAAGAACCTGAAACTGCCGAACGCGCAGATAGAAGACGATTAAACCGATCAAAGAACTGAGATGCAGGAAGAACATGCGGAGGAGGGAGGACATGGTTGATAATATAGGGAAGGACATGGAGATGGTTTCGCATGATAAGAGAACAAGTTCTCGCTCGCATGCGATTAGGGCAACCGCACCCTCCAAGGTGCGTTGAGGTTATCTTTCTACGCGCGGATAGAGCGCGTCAACGGTAGCACGAGACCCGGACAGCCAGCATCCGAAGTGTGAGGAGCGTGAAGATGACGCGCGAGTAGCTTTCCTGCGGTTTTACTGGTTTCCCTCTGACGGGAGAATCGTGAGGATACTGGATAGTGGATTGAGGCTCCTTTCTTTTGGGTTTTTTTTTTCTTGGGCTAAGATCTATCAGTGAGAGGAACCTACGCCTAAAATTTTGTTGACCAACGTTATTTTTTATGGGCTAATATAAATAGTACTCTTCCAAATTTATATTTGCTATTTGTGGGTTGGGCATCAGGCATCACCCAGCATCAGGCATCACCCAGCCCTGTATTCTGGATAACCAATTGGTCAATCGGGCTAAGTTGAATTTGACCCAGTACAAGTGAACAGCAGCCAGAAATTAGTTCATAAATGAACTAGTACAGTAATAGGGGGTCACTTGTGTAACATAAAAATATTTTGGAACTTAAAAAAAATAATAGTTCTATATTGCCTATATCCTAATTAAAATCCACGGTGAAAAAAGATCCCAATTAAAATTAGCTAGCAGGAAATATTTTAAAACAATGATTTGTCAAAATGCTGATGAAAAGATTATTTTGAATTGTGCTGAACATCATACACACACACACACACACAAAAAGGAAAATCGTTAACTCAATTATATACAAATTCTTAAATTATTTCATTAATTTTCAGCTCATAAAATTATTCAATTAATTATGTAGTTAGGAAAAAAAATAGTTCTATATTGTTTGGATATTAAAATTATCTGTTAGGAAATATTTTGAAAGAATAATTTGTCAAAATTATGAATAAACAAAGGAAAATCGTTAACCCAATATGCAAATTCTACAAATTGTTTCATTAATTTGAAGCTCATACAAATTAATCAATTAATTATGTAGTTGGGAAACAAAATTTGATATTACTCTACTAAGTTACATAAAGCATTTTGAGGAAGGAAGGGGAGGAAAAGGGATTAAACTCTAAAGGTCCAACCCTTTTGTTAGAAATTGTATTTTATGTGCTTCAAAAGTTTAGAAATTGTTTTTAGTAAATGAGAAAAGGAGTCCCTTATTCCATGTGGTTTTCAATATTTTGTAATAATTTTATTTTTATATCTTGTGCTATTAATTTCAAGCAAATACTTGCTCTGTGATAGTACCTCTGCAATTTTCACTCTTTTATCTTGGTTAAATTATTTGAATTTATTTTGAAGTTTAGATACAGAATTCTTATTTAATTTTTAAATTTCAACTTTATTAATTTCTTACCACTATCTTAACTTCTTATGTGTTATTTAAATTTAAATTTTAAAAAAGCTTAATAACTTACCTAGCTAAGAATTATTTCTATTCTTCATTGAATAATTATTCTTATTTATTTTTTTAGATATTTTAAATTTTGTATTTTAAATTTTAAATTATTTTGGAGAAGGATGAAATGTTAATACATGTGGGAGAAACTCACTCAAATGAAGAAAAAAAGGTTGATCAATATATAACATCAAGCTAATTCCAAAGGCCACCATAAACTATATCATGATTACAAACACAAATAAATAGATAATACTACCTCCAGTCCTAATTATAGGACATATTTAATTGATTTTGGATGGATTAAGGATATGAGTTAAATTAGTTAATTCTATTCATTTTCCCAAAATGCTCTTATATAAATTTTACACTTCAATTACCTTGTTGATTTCACATAATCCCTCATTCATATCTAAACTGTGCTTTATATTATAAATAAACTACTTATGTTTCGGCTTAAGCTTCATAATTTCATATATCACCGTTCTATGACGTACTCCATAATTCATATATCAATTCAAAACCATCACTGTTTTTTTTTTAATATTGCCCACCTCGATTAAATTAACCTTACGACTCTTCAACGTTCAACAGAAAATTTAAGTAAAAAAAGAAAGTTGAATCTCCCACTTGATAAAATATAAGCGTGTTATTAAATTAATTATTGTGGGGGAAGCATTGGGAGTGATATGGGAAAAATATGACAAAATTGATCAATAATTTTATTAAAAAAACAATAGAATTAAGGTGTATGTAACATTAATGACTTGCAAGCATTACTTTCTTTATAGAATATATAGGTGCGTTATTAAATTATTACGTAGTATTGTGTTTGATTATTATTGAGAAAGTATCGATAGGGGTGTTATAGGAAGAAATTGACAAAAATCAAAATGTTATCATATAATTAGGACCAAAACCAACTCCCAAATGTTGTCCTATAATTAAGACTGAAGGGAGCAGTAAACAATAATTTAGGACAAAGTTATCCAAAATAAATCTTTTGAGAAGGTTTCTTAACTAGCAGATTATGAACAAAACACTGTCACAATGGAAAATATAGAATTGAAAAGTATCTAGTGACATTCTTACATGACACAATAATTTCTAATTACATGCGCTGCAAGTAGGGCTGTTTATGGGCAGCGTTGGGCTGGGTGAGACCCTTATCTGATGCCCTGCCTGAAAGGTCACTGGGCAGTAAAATGCAGCCCAGTGCTTGGCCCTATCCGATAAAAGCCCTAACATTTTTGGGTAAGGCAATAATGGGCTGGGCAGGGCAGCCCTTCGATGCCTAAATGGCGATACCTTGCCACACCCTATGTGAAAAAAATAGCTTAAGTAACTGAAAAATGAAATAACATCTATAATTCTACACTTTTGAATATTTCAATATAAATTTACAAATATAGTCTTAAAATTAAAAAGATGACGATATGTCTTAATAATGCATCAAAAAATAGTTCATGATCCATTAAATACAAGGCATCAAAAAATAGAAATTAAAGCCTTGTAGACATCCAAAACCTTTAAAGGTTGCATCGAAGCCCCAAAATGTCAAAAGGATGAAGCATATGGAATCATCTACAAGAAAGCAAAAAAGAAAGCATATTATTATATTATTTACATGTGAAAGTAACAATTAATTGTAGGCTCTTAGTTTAAACTTTAAAGGTTGCAAATTAAACTTTAAAAAAGGTTGCAAATTACCTACAAGATATTTTTTTATTATAAGTTATATATATATATATATATATATATATATATATATATATATATATATATATATATATATATATATATATATATATATTCTTTTGATACAAATAGGTTATATAATTTATAACAAATATATAATACTATTTTATAAAAAAAATAAAAAATATATAATATATACTACTGGGCAATGCTAAATGGGCAGGGTGGCATACCCTGCTCGATGCCCAGCCTTGCCCGCAAAAATGCTCAGCCCAGTTAAGTCCATTTTTCTTTAGGCGGCTTTTCCTTGGGTTGAGCTGGGTGATTTTTCAGTGGGTGTGGGCGGACGTACAGGGTCGTGGACATCATGAACAGCCCTAACTGCAAGTGTGTTCTCACAAGATCCAAAGGATATGTGGCAGAGGCAACAATATAATTATGCCTACTAAACCACCTCCTAAAAAGTGCAAAAGAATTTCGGAACTCGCATAGCTCCGATCAGTGGTAGAGCCAAGAATTTATATTTGTGGGTGCACAATTTGTGAGGGGATTCGGAGATTCGGGAGCAACGCCCCCAAAAATTTTTTTTAAAGGAAAGTTTTAAATGCATTAAAAATCAAATGAATATAGATAAAAAAAGAAAAGAAAAGAAAACTCCTTTCAATGGGTTCTAAGAAAATCAGATGTGCATAAAATAGGATCAGCATCTACTATCAAATTAGCAATAAACTATGAATTTTCTAAATCCTAACAAATTTCATCCGATGTCAAGAGGCACAAACTATCTATCACACTTCTGTAAGACAAAAATTGGAGAATTTTACATAAAACCAAAGTTTCAACCACCAAACTCATTACAATTTTAAATAAAGCTAATAAATGAAATTGGACTACTCAATGATTTCTGAATTAAAGAAACTATCCTTGTCAGTTTAACCAAATCACAAAAATCTTTCTGCTATTTATAGTGGCTGGTTATAAAAAATATATCTTTCTGCTGTTTTGAAATCACAGATAAAACTATTGCTAAATGTGTTTTTCATAAGGAGTAAAAACTTGAGAAAATAATAAGAAATGAAAAAGGGGTGTTTTTTGGGTTTAGAGACGAGGGAGTATAAATACCAGGCTCGAACTCGCAACCCCCAAGAATCAATGAAGAATGGCCTAGAAGGCTGCGAGGGAG